>JBCIKM010094247.1:0-11731 GCA_039654465.1 Melibe viridis | reverse complement strand
CCCCCCCCCCCCCCCCCCCCCCCCCCCCCCCCCCCCCCCCCCATAGCAGAATATAGACTAATGATGATGAAATTAAATGATTTTATTTCTTTCCAAAACACTTTGAAATGTCCTTCTACACCTTTCATCATCAGGAAACATTACGTGAATCGAAAGAAACAATTTTTCTTGCATCAGAGCAATTGATGTCAAGAAATTTCAGAATGATATCACACATTTTGAACATCATTTTTTGGTGTGCTTTTGGAACAACATTTAGAATAACTGCCATAACTGTGCCACATTGGTAACCAATGTAACTGAGTTTTTTTTTTTTACAAACTATATGCAATTAGTTGGTCCCACATTCTGTAAAGTTTCATTGTTATATACACATTGGTTACAATTTTATTGCAGATTTTGATTGGTCCCTTTTTTTGTGGGTCACCTAGTAGTTGGAGGTGCCCTGGCCAGTGATGCCCTCTATCGATGCCTTCTCTCCTCTCTGTACTTTTAAAAGAGCTTGAGAATTATAGCTTGAATTAAAAAAAAGATAAAAGGCCAGTTTAAATGGAGATGATAATACAAATGTCAATCGTCCTTTTTATGATAGCGAGACAAGGTCTTCAAGGTTTTAAAGGCTAAGGTACTTTTCAGTTTACTGCTATGCCTGTAGATTTTATTGTGCTGCTCAAAGAAAGATTATAGCTTTAGATGAAAAACAAGAAACAGAGTTATTGGTCATGATTTTTTTTTTTCTCATATCTGTTAGAATATTATAAATCAAATTTGTTTTGACAGATTCTCTGGCAGGAAACCGCAAGAACATACATAAAGTTCTTGAGTTCATCGCTAATACGATAGACCATGAGAACTGCGTGGCAGAGGGGCTTGGGGCTTTGGCAGAGATTATACGGGATGATGATAAAGCACATGAGAAAATAGATCAGCAAGCCAGGAACCTGATCTCTCTCGCCATGTGGGATAACATCTTCAACAAAGATGTACAGATATCTGGCTGTTACGTCCTCAGCAATTTGGTGGTTTTCTGTGAGTAAACTTTTCTCAGTGAGAAGGATGCTGCTTTGAAAATAAATTAAAAAAAAAAGTAAAACAAAATATTTATAAGGAAAGATAAAGAAAAGTTTTCTTGTGCCAATGAATCTGATTATGAGGAGAAATGGAAAAAATTCCTTGTAGAAGAAACAGCTCCTATGCCCTTTGTCATGGACTGATATTTTGATTTTTTTTTGCCTAAAGCATCCAAGGAAGGTTTAAAGGAAGGTTGCTTTTTTTTTATCCACTTATTAAGTATATATTGTAAAATTTGTTTAATTTAATTCTGTAGAAGAAGTGGTCTATCTTAAAGGCCAGACTGATACAAGGTGATGTGACAACAAAAAAAGAAGAGGATGTCAAAAATTTAAATAACTTATTTAATTGTCTAAGCAGCACCCTCATATATGGCGACTACAGATATTTTTGTTATTCTGATAGCAAATATCCTTTATATGGGTGAATAAGAGAACTGTATCTATTTTGTCTATTGCATCAATCTATAATTGGGCCAACCAAGGCATTGGTCATTGTGCAACATAGCAGTAGGATTAGCACAATAGCCTTGGTAGGCATCAAACCCACTGCATGTGATGTAGTGAAATGACACCCTATCATCTCAGCTACGGGACTGTAGCCACTAACACATTTTTTAAATTTCTTGCAAAAAAAAAAAAAAAAAAAAAATTATTTTATTTTTCTCTGTCCTCTTTATGGAATATACAGGTATAAACTTTTCAGTGAATTGTCTTCTAAATCTGGTTCTTTAATTACAACATGAATTCCATATTTGTAATGCTTTTTAATGATCTTTACTGAAATCTGTGAAAAAAAGAGCCCAAAAATATTAAAATATATTCCCTATCTGATATGATTTTTTTACTTGAAATTTGCACAAGGTATAAATATAATCTATGTTGCCTTTTCCATATTTTGTCTCTACAGCTGACCCCAATGACATCCTTTTCACACCCCAAGTGATCACCATTCTCCACAAAATAATGAATGTAAGTGGAAGAAAATATGAAGAATGAAGTAGCTTCTGGCACTAGAAACAGATGACCAACGAAGGTTATTATCTAGGAGCTGTAAATCTTCAGTCATTTGACTGATTTTCGTCTAAAAATAATCCCGTCATCGCAGTTCAGCAAATGAAATTTCCTAATTGTTACTTCTTTTCATCCAAATTTGTCAATTCCCATCCCACGCTCATGTCTCTCTTCCTACAAACCACTTTTGTCATTATTCTTACTTATCCACCCGAACTATGCTTATCTTGTTTTTATTATACACAATAATAGGTACTCATGCTTGTAGATAGTGCTAGTTGGTGCAAACCAGTCTCACAAACAGTGTTGGGCACCTTCGGCTCTCTTCACTTGCACAAAGCCATAACTGTCGGCATGTCGCACACAGGCTTCCGTGAGGTCACAGTTGGTCTACAGACAGCGCCATAGGCCAATGCCCACTTTTTCCGTCAAGTAGTCTAAATTAGTAATAACAGAACTATGGAAAAAAAAACAACAAAGATGTGAGCAACTTTTATGAATTATTAATCATTATGCCAACAACTTTTGGTCTGAAGATAATTGACCCAGATGGACTCGATAGCTCCAGGAACCATAAGTGGGAAGCAGTCGTGAGAGTGAGAGTTAAACAAACCTGACAAAAGTTTCTGCTCACGCCGTCTGCTGATGGTGGTCGTTGTTGCCAAAAACTATCAAAGGGATTGTTAAAATTTAAGCGCTACTGGTTAGAGAATCAAGACTGTCATGATGACATTTTACTGAACTCTTTTTCTGCCAAGCTTAATATGGGTTTTTTGCCAAAGTTATTTTAGTTGATGTCAAAAATTAAGTTTTCCAGTATTTTGAACTCGAGAGTGTAAAATAATAGCCTCCAATAAAGAAAACTATATATCAATGGAAGGGCTATGGAAAAAGATAAATAATAATAGTTATGGCTGTTCAAAAAAAATAATTAGAAACATGATTGAAAAAATAATTCCTCCTCAATTACACAAAAAAATGTAGGCCTACTCAAATGCAAAATCTCTCAGTAGAAACATTTTTCAAGAGGAGAAATCATATGAGTGCAATGGAAAAAAAGAATTATCAATCGATCTCTACTCTTCAAAGTGTTGTGTCATTTTTTATGAACACACTCTAAATCTAAATCTTGTTGTTTACAGTTTCACAGAAACAATAACAATTAAAACATAAAGCATCAAAATCACAAAAATATTTATAAAGGCATTATTTTGTAAAAGTAAGTCCAACATTTTCATTGGTGATAGATAACAATTTAAAAATGAGGATTAAGGCATAAACAAAACAAAACAAAATAATGTGAGGGGAGAGTTCTAGTTTACCGATGTATCGGTAGTTGGCACAATAGGGTTATGCTAAGCTACCATTGTATTGGTAGTTGGCTCAAATAGGGTCACGCTAAGCTACTGATGTATTGGTAGTCGGCAGAAAAAGAGATAAGAAAATTGCCGTGTTAAATCGCCTGTTGATAATTTTGCTGCCAGAGGCTGATGACGATATAGCTGACTGGAAGGGGTTTGCAGATCCCTATACACATAAACAAAATAAATCAAAAGAACTTCTGTAGAAAATTCCCCTACCAAGAAATCACCTTTTCCCACTTGATACCAAGTGTGAGTAAATCAGGTAGGCCTACCTTCCATTTTTTCAATTTTTTTTTCATCATCTGGCAACATCGGTTATCTTTATTATTATTATTTTAATATGTCATTGATACCAATACTGAAAATTTATTTGCAACAAATCTGACCTGCTTACTAATTATTTTTAAGCACCTCTGTGTGTTTGGAATGGGTTATGATTTCTGGTTGCGGAAAAGTTCAGTCAATTTTTCAAATGATCATTTACATGAGACAAAACCATAACAAAAATAATTTTAAAATTAGAAAAAAGAGATCAGAGAGTCTTTTAAGTAGAATTTCAATCTGCCATGGCACCCGTGATCACTGAATTTTTTCTAAGTTCCCCTTACTCAAAAGTTGTGTCCTTTTCTCACCAGTGCTAGGTATTGCAATATCCAGGTAGATGGTATTCAAGCAGGAAGCCAGGATATCCAGATTTTAATTCTTAGATTCAGCACTCCGCCTTGTGGTAAATCGGCTCACTGGTCTTTCTCAATGAGCAATGAGCAGATACCACCAAAGGCAATGGCAACAAGTTTGGCTTAAGATTGTCTAATATCCCAATGATATGTATTTCTCATTACGCCACTCAAGATTAGGCATGGTGGACTGATCATCTACCTGTCTTCATTTCTTGTGATCCTGAGTTTTCCCAGGTCCTTGGACGACAGTCTTTATTGCTGTTTTGATTATTAATACACACTTTGATGATGTAATATGATATACCTAGCTCAATTTTTTTCCGTAGAAGCATTATCTCCCACCTCTCTTTTAGTACATGGTTACAGTTAGCATGAAGACCAACAATCCGTGAGCACAGTGATACTCATTTTTGGGGAAGAACCAAAAGCTATTGTCTGTTGTTCACTGTAGCCAAAATGTATGTGCATATGTATTGACAACTGCTTTGTTTTTCTGAATGACATCTTAGTAATCTTTGAGCATGTGAACACGTGAACAAAACAAGTCTTTAAAAATTTTTTAAAATTTAAAAATCGGTCTATATGTTCAGTGCTAGTAATGTTTTTGTATGATATCATATCCAGTGACGGTGCCTATTGACTGTGCTGTCCCTTGTTTAAGTACCAATCCAACCCTCTCCACCATGTCCCTGTCCCCACCCATGATGCAACGGCAGCAAACGTTCCCTTCACCGGAGTTGTAGAGTAGTATGGTAGAACTACGTTGTCCCTCTGTCTGAAATATTGTAACACGCTTAACAGGAGACTTGTCTCATTCTACACGTTGTCTGCCAGTGATGTAATGGTATTGTAAAGCGCATAGAGCACCCTGGTGGAGACGCAGGATATAAATGCTGTCTATTATTATTATTATTATGATTACAAAGTGTGTACTGTAATTCAGTTATTGCTATGAGGATTTACTCTAGTCATGCATGCTCTGCATTAGAATTCAGGCCAATGTTTCAAATGACAACTCAATGAATGTATACTTAATTTTTGTCTTTGTGAATAAATGTCTTTCTGATTCAGAGCCACGAAGACAATGTAGACGTTCAACTTGCTGCTGTTAACTTTATCCTGGCATTGTCAGCAGATGGTAAGCACTTTACCAAACATTTGCCAATTTGGTCAATCTAGATTTCAATTTTTATGAAAACAATAGTAATAACGATGATTTCTATAGTACCAGCATCCACAAATTAAATGCTTGTAGAAAAATCAAACAAATTGAAATAATCTCTCTGTCTGTCTGTCTGTCTGTCTGTCTCTGCTCTCTCTCTTTCTCTCTCTCTCTCTCTCTCTCTCTCTCTCTCTCTCTCTCTCTCTCTCTCTCTCTCTCTCTCTCTCTTTTTTGCACACTTTCATCTGATGACAGATAAAAATTGTCATAAGGGGCAGCCCCTAGAGTTCCATTCTACAACATAATGGTGGCATTCAGAATTGTGCTTTTCTGTATGATGTAGTAAATCAATTCAGCAATCAATATAATCCAGTCGTGTGACCTGTGGAAAAAATAAACCCCAAAATGACCACCCTTCATTTGAACAGTTTTTAGCAAGTTGTGAGCAAATCTTCTCTTTTATCTTGAATCAGGGCTTTTGTACAGTTAATGTTTTTTTTCTACCTGTAGTCCAACTGATTGGGCACATCATTATGATGTACCTCAAGGCTTGCACAGTTTTCTGATTAAATCTTTAGAATATGAAATGCAATTAACAAACATATTATCCATTAATGCTTTCTGTGTGGCATTTTGAGCTTCAATGGAATGTGATTTATAGTTCTTTGAATTTGAAATATTTCAGACAACAAAGATAAAATTAAATAACACTTGATAAATTTTGGCTTGACTTTTAGCTCCTAAAGATAATTACTGACAGCTTTTTTTTTCAGAATATATTGCAGTGGCTGAAAGGAAGCCATAAGGCAAATGGGACGTCATGGTGTTTATAAGAAATGAAGGTTATTGATGATATCAACCTCTTAATGTTAAAAATATGTATATATATATATATATATATATATATATATATATATAAAAACCCACCAAATACTGCATTGTGGTTTTTGTTTCAAACCAGAGCGAGCTGCCACAACCATTGTACAGTTGGGTGGAATCCAAGATATCTTGAATGCGATGCGAGAGTCTCCCTTCCATGCAAATCTGTGTGCAATGTGCTGTATGGCTCTGTGGAGTCTCAGTGTGGATGGTGAGTCAGGAAAAAAACATCTTGAATATTCTGTTTACTAAAAATGTATAAGAAGCATCTTTTTAAAAAATAACTACTTGTGTTCATGTTTGAGATAAGGATTTTGAATTATTTTGGCAATCAAGAAAAAACATGCTATTTGATTTGTCAATGAAATAAAAAATCAACACATTAATATTTGGAGACAGAATAACCTCCAACCATGAAATACTTCAATTGAAGTTTGGATCATTTTCTGTGTGTTTTGGGTGAAATATATCGATTTTTTTGGTTAGCTGTGAAGAGCAGGATCTAGAATGGACTGGGCAGTGTTTTAGTTTCACTTAACAATATAATATGGGTTGCAACAAACGTACAATTAGGCTTCCAAAGAGGTTAAGAAGTGAAGAGATGCAAGATTTTATTGACCAGGGTTGTTAACTTGATGATAAAAAGGTGTGCAAATATTTACATCAAAACACAGTTACAGTAAAATAACTTACACCACTGTTTTCTCATTTACTAGCCTTTCTAACAGTACCAGAATGAACAATGTAGCTTGCATAGTCTTCGAGATATAAGTATTTTTGCGAAGGATGTCATTTATTCTTAAGCTAACCAAAAAAAAGCTTACGTCTGGCTGTTAGCGGAATGAGTTAAATTTGACTTGGTAAAAGAAAAAAAAATCAACTGAAGAAGTTAAGGAATCTTACTATTACTATTATAGTCTATAGAAACACCTCTTTAAGGGATTTCAGATGGGAGGGTTTTTGGGTTGTTTTTTTTACAAGTAAATCAATACTAATGCCTCCGTTTTACTCTCTTTCTGTATGCAGAGGAAAACTTGAAAATTGCTAGCACTAATGAGGCTGTGAAAGATGTTGGGAAGGCTCTGAATGTGCACAAGGTTTCCCCAGAAGTTTGTGAAGCTGCCGCGGCTGCTTTTGTGTCTCTTCTCTTGGATGGTATGAGTAGATTTATGGAGAAGAACTTTTACATTTTTTCTTTTTGGACAACTTCTGTTATATTTGCATGATAATAAGACCTGTTTGTCTCATCAGTAAAGAGACTCTCCAGCAATGTTTCCCTCTCTCCACATTTATTAGAGCCTGTGTCTGTTGGTAAAACACACCAACATGAATTTAATTCATGAATCACTAACATTATATTTCCTCATATATATACATAAAAGAAAATACCAGAACTTTTAAAGGATCCCAATTAATCAGACGACTTTAATATGAGGAATATAATATGTAAGAGTTGGTTTATTCATATTCAGATTCAGCTTACGAGGCCTTCAATGAACTGGACTGTGTGGGGAATCTAGTGGTAGCCATAACTCTACACACCCAGAATGCCAAGGTCGTCAGAAACTGCTGCAAGGTTCTAACGACTGTTGTAGAAGCAAACGGTAATACTTTGATATGGTCTGCCAATTTCTACCAGAAGACTTTTAATACAAAATTTCATTTGCCACTCAGCATTAACAAAATGGATGCTGGCGCTACCATAAATTCAAATGTAATGCTAATGTTATGTTTATCCAAATAACATTTCAACTTATTTGCCATATGAGTTTTTCACAGGGGTAAGTCATTCACTTGAACTGGATACATTTGCTATGCCTTTTTAGCAAGATTTTTTGACTTTGCAATTTTCGTATTTTTCAGTAATATTATATTTGTGATTTGGAGGCAGAGTTTGTGAATATGGACTTTGGAAAAAAAAGACAACCCAGCGATCAGAGGCTAATGGTCAATCTCCAACTTCAGAATTGTTTGTTTTTCATTTGAATTATTGCCTTGATCTGAAGCAAGGGGTATTTTGCGAAACCTCTCTTGGAAATTTATCATAAGTGGTTGTCTCTTTTAGGGGGTGAAAGTGAGCAATGGGAATAGATCATTTGAAAAACAGTGATCCATTTAGAGTATGAATCATTCAAGCAGTATTTTAAGGATTAAAAAAATTGAAAGAAATGATAATAACAATTTGACTGCAGCAAAATCAAGCCCATCTCAATACGTTTTCAAAACAACTTTCAATTAACAGAGGAATGTGCCTACCGATTTTTGACCAGCGACAACCCCAACGACAACAATCCAACTGGCATCCCAACCTTGTTAGAAGCATATCGACTGCACAAAGATGACGCCATGGTGGTTGAAGCGATTGTTAGGCTGCTATTGGAACTTTCTGGCTATGGTGAGTTTTCAGTGCTGGACGGAGTCTTAATCTCAGAGTCTATTCAGTGTATTGTCTTGGTTCTAAATAATAATAATAATAAAAAAAATAATAAATATCGTCTTTCCACAGCAACGCTGTGCTAACGGAATTGTGAGAAAAGACTATCTGTTCTCATTCAATAAGAAATGTGTATTAAATCATTTACGAGTAAATGATTACAGCTGCTCAGTAATTTACTGAGATATCAAATAAAGCTGAGATAGATTCTTTTCAGTTGAGTTTGATGCTGTGTTTTAGAGGTCTTGTTAATAGGCTTGGAGAATTTCACAGGCAGAGTCATATTTAAAGACCTTGGCTGGAGACAAAGTCACTCAGAAATCTCTGACAAAACTACCTCAATGAAAGGGGTGGAGCAAGGCCTACCTCAAACAGTAATGCATTTGATTATTAAAGTTATATGTTAGCTATCAAGTACTCCATGTAAAAAAAAATACTTTAAGTTGTTTTCTTTTTTTTTCTTTTTTAAGTCATTTTAACAAAATTACGTAACAAGGTTACTTGCATAAACTTCATTTCGCTCAACTTTTTTAGAGTTTAGAACTGTTTTGCAATTTTTTGCCCCATAGGAATAAATTGTAATTATTTTTTTTGTGTTGTTAATGTACACAGGTAAATAATGCGAGTAGATGAAATTGGTATTTGCTGGGCTGTCAAAGCTGCATTATAGGTACTTTCAGCTTCATCCACTGGCACCGTTGCCAACTATTGTACAGGAAGAAGAACAAGACCAAGACGAAATTCGTTATGGTTTTGAAAATACATGAAAACTTTATTTTTTTGCCAACTCAAGGCACAAGTGTAAATTTGTGTTGCAATTTTAGTCAGCAATGAATGGCTCCAAGAAGAGGTATCAAGTAACAGGATAAAATGATCCTTCCCTTGAAATAGAATAAAATAAAGTGTAATGTAATAATCCACTTATAGCGCCAAATCCACAGAGAGTATTCTAAAGCACTTATATTAGCATAATGGCCGATCGGATATAGTTGGTGATTATGTCACTGTCAGAACACCGTGTAAAGCTGCTTGTAGCAAAGCCGTGCTAAGCACAGTTAAACCGTTTTTGTCGGAATCAATTTTGGAATTTTGATGGACAACGGCCCTGTTGCTTCTCTTTTTGATTCCATCTGCCAATGGTTCTAAAACGTGCGCAGTGTCCACATGGGACCTCCTAGCTTTTCATCCGTCTCCGGTAGGACTAGATACTTGTTCCCACTTACTTGGAATGGCTTGTGACAAGAATAAGGGCCTGGGATTGTTTTTGCTTTTTATGGAACTCAAACCTGCAGCTGTTTTATTTGAGAGGTGTCTGTACCTCTATGCCACCAGGGAGTGACAACCAGACAGAAATTGACCGGGAAAATGATACTTGAACCTGGGCTCTCTCAGTTCACAGGCAAGCACCATACCTCTCTGCCACGTACGACCACCATATAAGACAAATAAAAGAATACTGGCATTATGGGTGCATACCCTGTTTCAAAATAAGAAATGCAATCTACTTAACAAAGGGCTAAAAGTAAATAAAATAAAAGTAAATAAGAGGCGTTACTACGCAAGAAACAACAAAACTTTTCTCTCCTAAGTAACCTCCTCTTTTTACTTTTAGTCTCTTGTTAAGGGTGTTGTGCTTACTTTTTATATTCATTGATGGAAAACATCTGGTATTCTGTTTCTATTTCAAGGAAGATTCCTTCTATCCTCATACTTCATACCTTCATTTGTGGGATAGTTGTATCAAGAAGTTTTCTTCACACTTGAGAAATGGTTCCTTAGTTGGCTTATGATATCCAATGAGACAATTCTCCCTACTAAATGATCTTATGTCTCATATACTTTGGACAACAAAAATTTTCTTTTTTACCCATTTCCCATATGGTATTGCAGTTTCTATTTGAATGCATCCTGTGTTCAGTGAGAAAGTAAAGAGTTTCTTGAATTCTGAATACAGGAAAAATACTCCTCCAAAAATGTCATAAAATCAAAAAAAGTTCTGTAATCCCTGCATATTTTCTTTTTTATATAAAAACAGCTTTGACTTCTTAAAAACATGAATGTTATGAAGCTTTATTTGAAAAAAAAAGAAAAAAAAAAGGTTTTGATGAAATGGCTGAGTCTACCTGGAAAAAACTGCTCAGAAATAAGGGTAAAAACTTTAGGAAGAGAAATTTGCAACCATTTTTAGGGGGCCTATGTTATTCAGAATGGGTTGCAGCAAACATAACAAGTTGTTCAAAAGGCTTTACTTAAAGAGCACTCTCAAAATAGGCTAATGAGGTATGTAACCTACAAGTTTTGTTACAACCAAAAAAGGTGAACCACAAAAATCCTACTTTCATTTAAGACAAACCCATACTACTGACAGCACAGGTATGAATAAGATGTTCATTTGAAGAAGTCCACTTGTTGTTATAGTTTCAATGTGGCTGAAAAGCATTGCAGGATTTTGTAAGCTTAAGAATACACAAGCAATACTAATATAATGGAAATGAAGCTGCAATTGTTTGATGTAACTTATGCATTGCATTACAAAAAAACACAACATCCATAAATAGCGGATGCTCTACTTGACCAGTAAATAATAAAATTTACCTACCATCATTTTTTCCTGGCCTTCATGCCACCAGGTGAAATATGTCTAGACCTGAAAGCTGCTAAAATTAACCTTGTTCTTGCGGAAGTAAGACGCAAATTTAACGAAAATAAGGTATTCTCATTCTTATTTTCAAGGCTTTTTATATCTTCACGCTTTCGTATCTAGCTGGTTATAGATGTGATTAGTATATATATATATTCATTTCAGAGTGTACTCTGTTTTTTTTTCTTGTTTTTTTTTTTTAAACTCAGTTCGAGGATGTTGAGCTATCATTATTTTAGCTCTACATACAATAACTTACTTTGGGTTAGGGGAACATGTTTGTGTTTGGATCTTATCTGTATCAGAGGCCTAAAAAATTGGAAAAAAATTTTTTCATGATTATTTTTCTCCATGAAATTAGAGAAATGTTTGTGCATAGGACTAATTTTTTTTTTTTTTTTAATCTGTAAAATACAGTAGACTCCGGATAACACGATGTCCACGGGACCACTGAAAAAAATCGTGTTAACCGAAAATCGTGTTAACA
>JBCIKM010094136.1:0-14549 GCA_039654465.1 Melibe viridis | reverse complement strand
CATCTTACTTTCCTCTGGGCTCCTCTATGACCCTCGTGTGTCGTGGGGCCCTAAAACCTCCAATAAACAAACAATAACTTCTACAACTGTTGTTTTAACTCCCTCCGTGTGTTTTGCTGCATTGCTATAACTTCCATATCTTGACTTGGAGGTAGCCAATGTTTCTCACACACTTTGCATACACCCTTTCTTTAACAGAACCAAAGAAAAGTTAGAAGTCAAGAGGGGAGATACAATTTGACCTTGGAGACCTTTATCTCCATCTGCAAAAAAACGAAATATTTTCATTTTTGTCACGGTGCTACTTTTTCAGTTATTTCAATTCTTTTTCAGGGTGATACTGAGCAAAAGTTTGCAGGTTTCCATTTCATCTTTTGCGTAAAAAATCAGTGCCTTTGTTTTTTTTGTTACCACACTTCACAAATGATGTCACTGCAGAAAAAACAGTTCGCATTATTTTTTTGAAACTTAGTTATTAGTACCAACAAAACTAACATAAGTTTCAAGACTGAGTGTTGTTATCTTTTTTAGTTTTATTTAGCTATTTCACTTTTCTTTCGGAGAACAACAAAAGGGCAACCTGTTTTTTCTCTCAGTTTAGAAATCATCATACCCTCATGGTATGTACCTATAGTTTATCAATGATTCTATTGCCCTTTACCAAACCTACAGGACTCGAGAGAAAATTCAGGTTTGAAAGAATTTTAATGAATGACATGAAATATAAAACATTCTTTATTACATGGTGCATTTGCTGTGTGTTCCTCTCCACGTTCCAAACTCTATGATTCTGACAGATGATTCAGGCATTGGCTCACTACTCACAGAGCTTCCTTCTTGGCATAGTTTGTCTCCAGCTGCTCACTGCTTAAATGTGGCTTGTTAGCTGGCTCTATTAATGATAAATCCTTTTCACTTGTTTCAAGTTGATTCTCTGCTTCACTGACAACATTACAGCTTTGACTGGAGGCAGTAATGTCTGTTTCATCACCAGGACGGCCATCAGGAACGCATTCCTGAGGAACAGACAATATTTCAGTAAATGATATTTCAAATCGCAACAACAACAAAAAGTACAAAGGGACAAAAAACAACCTTAAAACAAAAAAAAATGACTACGGTGAAGTATATATGTGAAAAAGAATCAAGAAGGAGCTCCCAAGCTTACTGCTGGGTAATGTCACCTCCACTTGTGAAGATTGTGACATGCTTGTGTTAAGCTGCTGCATACACATTTATTGATGCGATACTGTTCTACTTTTTTCTTAAAATAAGCTGCATTGCTCTACAACAAGCCGCAGAAATAGGAGACAACGTTCAAAGTAAACAAACAATATGGAGATGAGAATCCTGATCTGTAATGGTAGAATGGTAGAAAATTCTGATTTTAGCAGAGCTGGATAGATTATTATATTCTTTTTCGGAATGTTAATAAATGCTGAGAAGTTCACGCATTGATAAGATTTTGTTTGCCTCTTTTCTTTTTGTTATGGAAACAGACGGCGAGAGTAATTAATTGTTTTTCATGTGAAAAGAGTTCCAGTAATAAGAGTCACAACACACCTTACTGGTATCCGGTATGTGATGATCTGAAGTTTCATTTTTGGGACTTTTGTCACCCTTGTCATTTTGGTCCAGCTCTACCGACTTGGCTTCCTGAAGATGTTATTACAAGAGAACAAATCACAATTCTTTTAAAAAACATAGATACTAATACAGTAGGGGGAAAGTTCATATCAACATTAGTGGATCAACAACATTCTATATCCTCATCCTAACCGAAAAGGATGTAAAACTTGGAGATCCCCCTGACAGTAACCAGCGTAGTCTTTGCTAACATACCACCATTTATCATCTTAATATGTTACTTATAGATTTGTGCACCACTGGTAAAGCACACAGAATGTAGTCACAACGATAGCCATTGATGGCTTAGTGAGTGTCCACACAACTGGCTTGGTGTGAAAGCCAAACAATGATGAGCATGGCCTGTGTCTAGAATGTTGACATGAATGATAAAAATGAGCTCAGCCCCTCTGTCCGTTGTCTAATCAGTAGCCATAGCCATTGGTGTTGTACCCGTCGGTAAGGCACTTTACAAACCTTACATCATCCTCAGAGATTGATTTAAAGCTGAGAGGTCCTAGTTGAAGACAACATTGTCTTTATCAAAAAAAAAAGTTCAAATAATCAACACATGAAGATAAGCCAATGACAAAACTCATATGTTAGACTCAAGTAGAGAAGGAAGTGACACAAACAATGGCAAGTGACTATAAATCTCTACATCCATCTCTCAAAAACATATTCCATGACAAGATTGAATAAAGTTATATGAAGCCATGATGTAGAAAACAAAAAAATCACACCCAAGAACTGGAAGTAAATAAATCAATGTTCATTTTACTTAAATTCTACCCAAACCAAAAAAAAAAAAATTGTCGCCTAAAGTTCTTGTATTGAAAAATAAAAACAGTGAAACAATGTGATTTGGAAGAAGATGAAAGCCGTTGAAACGATCACATCGGGACAGAGAGGCTGACCTTACCCTCTCAGACACCAACCTTCTCCTTGAAAAAACAAAACGAAAAAAAAAAAAATTTTAAACGCCACCTGCCCCTCCCCCCAAAAAACAAACAAAAACAAAACAACAACAAAAAAATCCACTTACATTTTGAACCTCATTTGATGAATTTTTCAGAAGTTTGACAGTCCTGACCCATGGCTTTTGGGGTCCTTCAACTCGAACCACATCAAAGTTGTGAAATTGTAGAGTCTGCAGCCAATTCAACATTCTGTGATTTTGAGGTTCAGGAAAATCTCACTCGACCATATTTGATTCTTTCAGTTGAAAGGTTTGAAGCAAAATTAAGTTAAATTATGTATAAAGAAAATAGCTACAGTAAAGTACAATGCTAGCCGATACAGAAAGTGAAAGGATACACCCGCTCTTTCTTTTCTTGATCAACTATGTACGATATGATGTGCTTTTCTTTGAATTCCTCCATTGAACTCTGAAATTAAAATAAAAATAGAACATTGTATTAAATGTTACAATTTTGGATTCTTTACCATTAAAAAGCAAAAGACAAAAAAGACTTTTTGGGGGAACTGGGAATGAGTTGTAGGACAATAATTACCCAATATCATCTTTTTCTTATCCTGTTGAAAAGACAAAAAGTTTCAAAATGGTCGCAATCTTTACACGTTTCTCATTCCTTGAACAAAGAAGGACAACTGCAGCGATTTAATTCTCAAAGATAACAGGTACAAGTAATACATGGACAGTTTTCACATTTAACCATTAGATTGCAATACCACACAAAACAAGTTCTTTTATATTGCACATTGTAATGTATTGCACATTGTTACCCGATATCAAGCGTAGGTCTCAAATGGACCCAAATGTTCCTGTCATCACCTAGAAGTAGAAAGTTTATGTTTTGGTTTTGCTTTCACCTTTAGTACTTGTGACGGATAAAAATATCCAAGGTAGCAATGTCATGAAGTAATGACTCTGTCTTTTTCTATGAATTTCCCTATTGATAACAGACCAACAGGTATTTGAAAAGATATCTTGAATAACATGTCTCCAAGAAGGAAAGCTTGTGGTTTTGAAAACATTTCTTTTCATGTCTTTTTTTTCATTTATCGCTTTAGTTACAGCATTTCTTTTTTGTAATTGAAGATTCAGACTTTTCCAGTGATTTTTCTTGAGGGCTGTTTCTTAACCCATTATTTACAGAAGTTAAACCACTTTTAAAAAGTAAACTGGTAAAAAACTAATATCTGGGAAAACGCAGAATTGTTCATAATTGTGTTTCCACAATCAAAACAGCAAATATGCCCCTGACTAACAAAGCATTAATTATGAAGGAAAAACCTGTTTTCAAAGAATAAAAGTTATATTAATTAAAATTTACCATAACTAAGAATATTCATACTCATTTTGTTTTTTAAAACATACTCAAAATGACCAACATTCACTCGGTAATGCTTTGATTAGTTAAGAGAGAAAAATCAAGAAATGGGAAATTTTTGTGCTTCTGAGTGAAGTCAGTAATAATTACAGCTTATATACAAGACAGTCTATTGTCTTGAAATTGACAAAAACAAAATTGTCTGAAGTATCTCTATACTATAACCAACCAAAATGTGGTTGAAATTAGACAAAATTGGTAGAAATGAAAGGTTCTTCAAAGGGTTCTCCTTTTTCTTTTTTTTTGGTCAGTAAGTATGATAATCAAAGATTGAAAAATGTAATATTACAGTTGGGGGGGGGGGGGGATGTTTGGTAAATGTAAGAATAGTGTAAAAAAAAAAGGGGGGGGGGGAGGGGGTAAAAAGTCCCCAAAAAGATGTCAGATTAAATTTGAAAAGTCCCTCATACCAGAAAGTAACTTTTTTTTAGGACGCTCTAATCAAATTGTACCTGGGGCATCCAGACCTAGTAATCTTCTAAATGAATTTTAGCATTAAATACATCAATCTTTTGCCTTGACAAACCTGATAGGCTGACCAATCAATAGGGTCGTGAACTCCATCCTGTCCAAACTTTTTGTTGTATCCATCAAAATGAAGCTGTAAGAAGAAGATATTATTTTTAAAAAAAGAATCATGCTCTTGAGAATCAGATTTACCCTAGTATTGCAGGAAGTGAGTTTCCCTCCCCCGCAGTTAAAAAAAACAAACATTCTTTAACTGCCGGAGTAGTGCATGGCCTTGTCACAGGGTGAGCAGGGAAGGCCTAGGTTGCAAGCTTGTTTACACCGGAAAATAACACACAACACATTCCCTGACAAAGCATGTGTCTATTGTGATGCTTTAACCAATGAGATTTTATGAAAGAAGTCGAAGGACACTGACCTCATTCTACATCAAAAGGAAACGGTTCAAGCCAGAGGCCGATTTCTGTTCTAAAAAATAAGTTACAATTCTTTTTTTTTTGTCACGGAAAGTAAAAATCTACCAATATTTAGGCTTTTGGTGCATAACTATACCCATTAAAGTTAATTTTGAGCTTTGAAACTACTTTTTCCTTGATATAATGGAAAACCATTACTTAAGCTATTTGCTATTGTCTTGAGTTTGTAACTTTAAAGATACCTTGATAAAAACAGTATTATTTTGAGCTCTGTTCTTCCACCTTTCTGATGATATCAGGTTTACTTATAAAGAACAGGATTTAAGGGGAATATTTGGTTGTTGAAGTGAACCACTAGTCACCTGAACATCGAAAAACTGACCCTCATAGGCAACATTGCCATGAGCAGTCGGTTAATTCTGATCACATGACCACCAGCGCACAGCCAAACGGTTAAAATAATAAATCTAAAAACAAATTCAAAGACATATTTTTGAAAACCAAATATTATTCATTTTCTAAATTTCAGGATTGATTATATAATCATATTGCTTTGCACACACACACAAAAAAAATATTGTAAAACTTAGATGCTGTATACAAAAACTTATGACATAATGATAAATCTTCATTGTTTATTGGCAAAAAATTGGTTTTGCTTTAACAAATTTTAAACAAGCTGTTTCCAATGTCAAAATCTTTTTATAATGAATCGCCAAATGCATAATCTTTCCAACAGCATTGCAACTCATGCAAAGATGGAATCTGGATTCCAACTTCAGACCCCTGGGTGTTAGAAGAACAGCAAACAAAACCTTGATGCCATTACTTTACAGACTGTTGAAAATCCTGTAAAGAAGACAAAATTTCAACTTAGAAAGAAAAGGACAGATAAACCTCAAGAAATTGGATTTGACGAGTAGGAACAATGTGCCTGTCTTTCAACAATGGTCCAGTCTGATCCCCACAGCGGGTGTAGGTTTGTCACAGATGGTGCAATAATAATAATAAATAATAATATACTTACAGCCTCCAGGACAAGTCCCAAGCCAGGAGCCTTTGGAATATCAATCTACAGGAAAGACAAGTCATATAAGAATGTTACAAAACCTTAGTTTTGATATCTCCATTTGAAATGAATTCTTCTTAGGTGAACCTTAGGGTCCTTCTACACTGACACTTCTGTTATTTGTATATTTTTTGGCTTTTTGTCTGACTTGGCAAATAATTGGTGCTTGATACTTCGGTGATTAGGATAGAAAGAGTCAAATATTAGGACAGTGGGGTTTTTGTTTTTTTTTAATCCTTATCCTGAAATATTTTAGTTTTCAGGCTTGATTGCTCTCAGACAATTGGTTTTATGGTATTATCATGGGACAAAGTTCTTAAAATAATTTTCCTGTATGCTCATGCCTGATCAAAACAAACAAACCCAAAACAACAACAAAAGTCAAACCACACAATTTACAAAAACTAACATTGACTAAATAAATAAAATAGCAAGCCACTGCCAGGTTGCGCCATCAATGTTTGATGAGTATTATGATGCAATATTAGTAATAATTAAAATAGATTTTTTATTTCGGAGAGCTCATCAATTCAAAATTCATCTCATAATGAATGCCTCAGATTTTCCGAAAGCAGCAAGGCAAAAGAGCTGACACATACACAGGCATATGGGGACAGACACATTCTACACAATGATGGTAATGGCAGGTGTGTTCGCTGTACCCACCCTGTCGGCTTCCCAGGACTTGGTCAACGCTGCCTCCGTGCAAAACCCTCTCAGTATTGCAATGGTCAGACCTGAACAAAGATAAAATATTGTATGATGGCTGGTATTTCTTGACAAATTGCTCATGAGATATCATTTCAATTCGTAAAAATTGAACAATTAAGCTTGGAATTGCATAACAGTTCTATAAGTGGCACAACATTTCAGTTGTAATGATAAGATTACATTTTATCTAGTCTACATCCAAGTTGTATTGTAAATATAATCAGTGGCTGGTAAATTTAGAGATAAACATGGTCAGTGGCTGGAATAAGTGAGAGATAGAAAAGTTCACTTGTGAGTGTAGTCAATGACAGTTGTAAACAATGTTTGATAAAATCAGCAGTACAAAAATCAAACTAAAGCAAATGACCATAGATGTTAGACATCAGATTATTCTACAAAGTCAAAGGAAGGAGTTGAACAATTCAAAAGCAATGCAGAGGAAAGACAAAGCTACAAAAAAAAAAAGAGAGAATAAGAATGAAACTTTGGTCACATAATACTTTTCTTCCCTAAAAGGTTTTGTGGGTTTTTAGAATATCCTATTTTCCCTAGTGAAACATCAAAGATCTTTGAAACTACTCACATGGTCTCTGAATATTAAAATATGGAAATAATGGATGAGAATGGGCATCGACGAGCAAGCCAAGCATGAAGACCAAAGTATAATATAAAAAAAAAAAATGACTACAAACCAATCATTTTCCTGATCTGATGAAGCATGAAACTCTGACCCCGAACACGAAGAGTCACAAACTCAAGGCCCTCCCTCACATACGGCTCTGAGCACTGAAGGGTTACAAAGAACATAAGCCTGAAGAAAGCTCAATGGAACACACCAAAGCTCAGCAAGTAGTGTAATTTTCTCATGATTCGATAACTTTCAGGATACTGGTACCAAGTGACAAGAGCAATGTTCCTGGGGCTGTTTGCATGGAACCAATGACTCCATAGTTCAATGGGAAATAGTAGTTTAACATAGTATCATTTATTCAATGTTAGTCTTCACATTAACTTGTTTTCTTGAAAAAAAAAATTTTAAGAAATGAAAGTGCTAAACTAAATAACAAATTATAAGAATGATTGAAAAAAACTTTTTACCTCAAAACTGATGATGTATCTTGAAGCGCATGCTTCTTCATACTTCCTGAAAATGTCAGAAAATCAAGTTTTAGTTCTGAATAATTTTCAATTCTAGAAGTGATTTCTTACATGGATGTCTTAATCATATTATTTCTGCATTTCACATAAATTTGATCTTAAGATAAGATTGATTTGAAAATTAGAAAAAAAAGAGGTAACTTACACTCCTGATGTAAAATTATGAAACTTGTGACTTCCCACGTATGTCTTGAGTATTTGTCTGACTTGATCTAATCTGTCCTCTGAAAGATTCAAAATTGATTAGCAGATTTCAAATTAAGTAAAATTTAACAAATGGTTGAGAAAGTGAACAAGGGGAATGACAACAAAAAATACTCAAACTCAAAACAGCCAGCCTTTAAGTAGATAGTTAAATTATCCACCCTACTCTGATAGTGAGAGACCTTGGTCTGCTCTTTAAAATTTTTGGAAGGAGAATGGAGAGGACTCAGTCTTTGATTCCATGAAACAATCCCGTATGCAATAGATTGTGATTTGAAAGGGAAAGGATGACACATAAACCCTAAAATCATTATTTCCCATCATATTTGATTCATCATGCACAAATGTGACCTTTGTCAATGTAGGTAAAATGAGTTCTAATTTTTTTTTATAAAAAAGAGCAAAATGTTGATGTGAAAACGACAACAAGAGAAATTGCTCATTCACACATTTTTAAAGCTGAAAAATTTAACTGAATACAAAGATAATGTCATAAAATTTGAAATACCTGTACATTAATAATTTTTTTTTTTAAAAGATATGGTTATTTATAATCATTTTGGTTTTGACTTCATAAACACACTTTTTCTAATGTTTGTCTTAATGAATAAATTACAAATTAAAATCTTGAAAACTTCTCACATCCTCTAAGAGATAAGTGCTTTTATGTTATCCCCTTTAATACAAGTTTATCCCAGATTAGCAGTTATTTAAAAAAATGTAAAGACAAGATGAAAGTTTTGAAGCAAAATTTATCTGTTAAGCTAATTTCTGGATTTTGCATTTACCAATATATCTGGATGAGGCAAAAAATCCTAGTTTGACCCCTGAATCTTAATTTTGAATACCATATCTGTGCCTCAAAAAGAGTTGAACTTTTTATGGCTAGTCCATCTTAATTGTAACAGTTAGTGCCTTTAAAATAGAAGGAAAAGCTCTTATCTTACCTGTTATTCGATAATCGTCGGTAACAAACTGTGGGAGATGATAAGCAAAGAGTAAGTTTCAGACAAAAGTGTAAACATGTCAATTAATTTGATCTGAAAAATACTTTATCCTTCTGACTGAATAAAGCCTTTGAGAATTTGTAAAAAACAGGTAGCAGAATCTACATGACAGAGACAAAATAAAAAGGGAGAAAATCATAACTCAGGAACATTTGTAATTCTAACTAAGGCTTAATCTTTGTGAAGAATGAGCGTTCTGCCTAATGACAATGCACTGAGTATGAAAATTCTGAGAGAGAGTTATTAGAGAGTGCTAAAGCCAGTTTTGACGGTAAACCTTCAGTTTTTTCCAGCTTTTACAATAACCCATCTAATTTCAAATCAATTCAGTTTACACTGAATACATCTCTGGTTATTTCTAAGGAGAGACCTAACTTTTATGCGTCCATCATTTGGAAAACAGCCCTTTGCAGCTTGAACACAGAGCCCTCTCAGCTTGTGTCTTCATGCCCAGGATTCAAACCACGGCCATCCCAGGAGGAGCTCAGCAGCATGACCAGTGCCCTAGCAAGGAGCCCAGTTTAATAAGTTTAAAAAATCCCATATCATTGATTTATATGAAGTTAAATAACGAACACACGAGATTTAGAAATAAAAGAATAACCAACCTTTTCTAAAGGAGCAAAGGCTAAAGTTGGAGTCATGTACATATATGTGCGCCCACCACAAAAGTTCTTGGAGTCAAAACCGTTGGTTGTCCTGATGTAGCCTAGAAAGATAGAATTTTTGAAGGAAGGTCTATAGATGGTAATATTACACTTTTATTACTTATATTCAGAATATCTCTAGAAAGCAAAATTTACTCTTGCGTCATAAAAGAGGATTCAAAGCCAAAATCACCAGAGAAATAAAAGCAAAATATAGGTATTTGTACTCTGATGCATTTTTTCTTTTTTTTTTACAAGAAAAAAAAAGAAAATTTTGGCAGTTTTTATTTGCCAAACAGTTCATCAAATAAATAGAATGCAATATTTTTCATAAGAGGAGGCCATATCCCATATCTTATTTCAGAGCACAATGAAAAGGTTGAAACATCTTTCCATGCATCATATTATTCACACAGTACACTTTACGGTCTAAGTCATGTTTTCTTACTTTTGACAATAAATAAAATCTTACATAAATTGAAACAGAATGAATTTTAAAGCGAGTAAAAGATAATACAGTAACATTTTTGTTATTGGTATTTGTGATTCATTTATAAAGAGGATCCAAAACTGCCACTGAAAATCCCAAGTGTCCAAAATGTGTATATTACTATCAAGGATACAGAGGTTTTAATTCAAGTTGAAATCAAGCTTGGGAGCATTTTAAAGCAAATATGAACATTGGTAATTTTATCTGCGTTGCATGTACAAAATTCTTTTTGAAGATAGATTTTTGAGACTATGACCTGCTTTTTGCAATTTTGTATTCAACAACACTCGACTGCTTGCGCCACAGAAAAAGTTGTGACAAACTTAACTGGTAACTCATGATGTGAAAATCCAGATATGATTCAATTCTAAGATGATAATATTTCATTACCAATGATAAGAACCTTTCATATAAATCAAAAATTTCAAAATCCTCTTAACTCTTTCCACTTTGAAGCAATTACCAAGGTTTATATTCCAGAAAAAAAGAACTTTAATCTCATTGAAAAAAAATAAATTTCTAAGCTAAGAAGAAAATTATCATATGCAACTGTCCAGTCAAGTTGACAAACACTTTTGCCGTTAGGTCAGCAAAATTACATTTTTGGTTCACTTAAAATACATCTTCTGGGAATTAGAGCTCAACATAAATCTTGATATTAAGACATTTGGTTCTGCAAAAGCCCATGATATGCATATCGAAAAGGTATAGCATATGATCCTTCCAGACAAGGGTCCATTTAACCAAAGGATAACTACTGTGATAAATGAGGACAGATCATCAAATCTAACAAAATAAACATTGTTTTTGCTGGGTTTTTTTTTTTTTTTCTTAAAAAAAAAGCAGTAAGCCAATACAAGTTCACAGAGGCCAACTTACCAAAAACCTTTATTTCCTCTGGGAGATTCTCATTCAGCTTGGCAATCATGTCTGGCACTATGACCATTTATAACGCAGAAAGGAAAGAAAAAGGAAAATTCAGTTACTCACTCTGACAGTGCTGCCATTTTTTATACAACTCATTTATTTAAGCTCAAACTGAATTAAACACATGGAGAAAGAGTATGTTCAAAATTTTAAAGATTTCAATAATAAATCATTTCTTACGAATAATATCAACAAGGTTCCAAAGGCAGATAAAAAAAAATTGGGTCAAGGGCACAATTCACTTGGCCACATTCAGTGCTGAAAATTCATACAGAAAGCTGAAAACTGGCACAGAAATAAATAGTGTTCTAAAAAAATTATCAAAATCATTTCACAGTTTCAAAATTTATCTCCTGTTGTTTTGAATCATAAATGAAACAGAGTCAAAGATAAGTTTGAATTAACAAGATACATATCTTAAGTGAAAAGATCTGTCCAATTGCTGAAACTCCTTTATCAGTACGTGAACCCCTTTGGAACTTCATCTTTGGTAAGTTGTCCACATGGTCTTGAGGTACAGTCTCAGTAGTTACAAAAGCATGGAAAAGTTCACTTTCAATTGTTTTAAAGCCTCGATTCCTGGATAAAGAGTTTGAAAAAAATACAAGCAATAAGCTTTTTCTTCCACCCCTCACCTCTGTAAGAAACAGAAGTAACAGTAAACTTATTTTCACAAACATCACATCATTCATTGACATGATTAATTCCAATAACAATGATAGGAAGAATGATTTAATTTTACAAAGATTAAGTAAACCAACATGGCAAATGACCGTGACTAGGTTTATGTCAGGGAACTTGGGGCAAAAGGATTTGTGGATAGTCTTTAAACTATCTCTTATAAGCCCAAATGAATGGCATTGAAATTTCTTAGTGAAACAGCTGAAAGAAGCTCAAACTTGATCTGGATCAGACAGAACAAAGTTCATGACATGTGACCTATTATATCCCAATAGCATAACAGGGAAGATGACTGCTACAGGTGGAAAGGATGCCCCAGAAAAATCTCTGCGTACTGAGAGAGATGTGAAGAAAAAACAATTTAAAAAAGAAGGCTACCACAGGGATCTAAAAGTCATGACCTAGTTGTGACCTAACCCCTTTAAAGTGTCAGAGGTTTAGGGCAGAAACACTTGTCTGAGGACTTTCTGTTGTTGCTCACCATAGGAGTGTATTGCTTATAGAAGGAAAAACTTATGGTAGAACTGGAAACCTGGAGGAGGTGGTGGTGATTTGACAGGATTTGTCATGGGTAAGGTATCTATTTTCTTCTACTATGATGGAACAAATGCAAGGAAACACACAAAAATAAGTTAAAGGCGCAAGTTTCTGTCATGTAAATTTCAACACGATCTAATGAAAATTTCCAATCGTGAAGCTAATTTCCTTTTACTTTCTGTATGGTCCTAGTGCATTAAATTTAAAAAGTAACATAATGGGACAGGAAAAATTTAAGAAACTTACACCTGAACACCATAGTACCCAGCTCCATTGTATGCCACTAGTAGAGCTACTTTTCGTTTGAAACCTTCATCCTTCCCAAGGGTCACCTGAAGGAAGGAAAAAAAAATTAAAATGTAGAAAGGTAATTAAGATGATCATTGATCTCCCTTTATAAAAATAGGACTTTGCCAAAAATTTACTTGAAGCAGTGGAAAATTTCTCTCTGAGCCTGACTTTCAATGAGCTTGAAGAAATATGAAAAAAAAAAAAAGGAACATATTAAAAAAAAGATAATGATAGAATTAAAAATCAGAAATAAGTCCAAGTTAATAAAGGATATTAACGATGATGAAAATGACCAATCTCCTATTTCCCATATCTCGTGTTGCATAAAGAAGGCCATACAACACATTCAAATGATAAAACAGGAGAGTGGCATACCTGCCAGAATTTAAAAACTAGAATGAGGTACAAATATCCAAGGCCCTCAGAATGACCAATATGCAAGACCTTTGATCCTCTGGGCTAACTTTTAATAAGCTCCACATCACTAGGTATTATTAAGAAAAAGATAGGTAGGATTTTTTCGACCACCCTGTATACTTTAAAACACAGCTTTACTCACCTTGTGCTCACTTTTTTTCTTTTTGACTTTTTGTTCTGGAGGGGACGTTGCAGCTCGTTTTTCACCCTATCAATTAAAAATGTAAAGAAGTCAAACTGGAAAGTTCAGCTTCAAGGTTTAAATTCTAAGTCAAAAGAAAGGGAAAAAAATAATGTTTTAAATTAAGTTGAATACTTATCAAGTGCCTCTTATTGAGACCTCAATGGGCTTCACAATAAGTAGATCACAAAAATAGATACATCTAATTACATACATGAAGCCTCTAAAGCACATTACAATTTTCTTTATGACAATGTTGTCTACAACTGATGAGTTCTCTAAGCTCTACATCCACCGGGCCTATATGATGAAGTATGTGTGCAGTAAAGAGGCAAACCAAAGTGCATTTTGATCAGACAGTGGAACCAGGCAACAAAACTCAAGAATTTCATCAATGACGCTCATGGTCACTCATTAAGATACAAGTGACACTTACTACTGCTTGACTTTTATAATACAAGCGGCGTTCAAGAAGTCGTCACTGAGATCATGAAGTAAATGCAGTTACATACATGAAATGTTTGGGAATGAATATTCAACATTACAGAGCACTACATGTAAAGTTTTGGAAAATATGCATCCAGGAATTTGATTTTGACAGCACTTTTACACAACAACAAAGCATAAAACATGTGAATGGCCTGGAAGGCTTTGGCCTTTAAATGCCCTGTATGTAATCCTTAACTTTCACTTAACAGCACAGGGTCCACTTCAAAATTTCAAATTTATTGAGAACTATTGGTCAGTGTGACAAAGTTGTCCTTCCCAGAAAGAAAAAAAAAAATTAAACATTTTAATATAATTATATACACATATTGAGCCTTACAAATTTGAAAGCAATATCAAAGAAAGTGCTTTACCAAAATTGTGGTTTCTGTTGTGTCTGCCATTTGTATTAATTTCTGTAAGACTCCAGAATTAGACCTTCTTTTGATTGCATCTAGTAGGAGTTTTAACATCCCAAAGGAATTGAAAACCTGTGTTTTAATGGAGAAAAAAAATGTTTTTAAATGATGTCACTGTAGTGCAATACATGGAATTCAATACAACCCTCTTTTCTAATACAACCAGTCAAGTAAGCATAACAAGTAATAGAGGGAAACAGACACCGGGTACTGTAGAAATTTCAAATAAATCAGTCTATAATTCAATAGTCAAGGCTGGGGGGTAAATTTTGTAGACAAAATTTCTTTTCTTTCTTTCTTTATCTTTCTCTGTCCTCTTCTTGTCACCCAAAAACCCCCCTAACCATCTCTCCAATAAAAAAAAGAGACAAAAACAAAAACAGAAGTGGAGGGGGGGGGGGGGGGGGGGGGGGGGGGGGGGGGGGGGGGGGGGGGGGGGGGGGGGGGGGGGGGGGGGGGG
>JBCIKM010094025.1:0-14550 GCA_039654465.1 Melibe viridis | reverse complement strand
CGGAAAGCGAGGTCGTTTTCTACCCCCATCTAAAAGAACACACACACACACACACACACACACACACACACACACACACACACACAGCTGTCATCCGGATGTACCATGTGTCTGACAGTCGCCGGTCGTATCAGTGCATCAAGTTCATGGTGGCGCTGATGACCAAGTCGAACCCAGCCAAGGACTTCCTGTTGAAGTCGCCCCTCAAGTGGCAGTGGTCCGTCAACTGGCTCAAGAAGAAGGTCCGGGTTGGAATTGGGGTTTGGGTGGGGACAAGGGTGGGGGATTTTTTAAAAAACTTATCTCAACTTTTGCATTTATCCTATTATTCATGTTGTCAATCATTCTTTTTTTTTTTTTTACTTCCTCATTTATATTTACTCATTCAGTCTTTCATTTATTCATTCACTCAGTCAATCCATTGAAATTGAGCCCAGATACTTCTTCTCATAACTTCTCTGCAATTCCGTTGTTGTGTTTGTGAGCATAGTTGTGTTTGTTGGTATAAAATGTCTCCACCAAAAGGTGATTTTTAGCCCTGTAAAGCTGTAAATCATTTGTCTAGCAAAGCCCACATTTGTCTCCTCTATGATGTAATCCTGTATTTTTACCTTGTCCCTGTGTGCTGATACTAATATGAGCCAGCAGTTGAAAGTGCCACAAAAATCCCAACCATCCAGCAAAGCTTTTTTTAGCCGTACTTTCATTTTTCTTAATTAATTTAAGATTATGTGCTTTGATAGCACTATAGAAATGACTCAGTTAATTGTTAACAATGTGATCTGTGTGAAGTGGCAATGATGATGAGACAGTTCAGTTTGGGCTTTACAGGTAGATGATATTACCATGAAAGATCTTGGCCAAAAGTATCCAATGAGAGAAGGCTTTAGTTCAATGGCAAATTATTTCTTACAGATGACAGAGCATTACTGGAGTACAACATCTTCCGCCAACTTGTCTAACGAGGACTCCAATCGCAAGTCTTTCCAAAGGACTCAAAGCGCCCAGGTAAGGTTGACTATATATTTTACTAAATCTTACTTAGTCTGAATTTGCAGTATTTTGATTAGAAATTACCTTGCCAAATTTTTAGAAGAAACAAGCAAAATGTTTTGGCAAAAGTTTTTGCTCATAGCTGCCTAAGATGACAGGTGCATTTCATCCACCCTCTGATTATGGAGCATTTGAGCATCTTTTTTTCTCATATATTTTAATTGGCCTTCATCTTTTCAAGCGTAAGACAGAACCTCTTTCGATTAATTTTTTCAATAAATTGACATAAATCATGTTTGGTTCTTATGACCTTGCCTCAATGAGGAGAGTGTCAGTTCAGTAAGATTTTAGAAATGAGCAAACTTGATGTTGTCAAGAGGATCAAATTGATCACCATTTTCACCTTTTGGCCTTCCACCATTCACCAGTACACACTGCTAGAAGCTACAGCCCTGCTGACTGAAATGGAAAACTACGAACTCAACAACAACAGCAACGACAACAGTGGGGGTAGCAGCGGTGGCGGCAACAATGTGGCAGGCGGCAGCGGCAGTGGAGAGGTCCCCATGCAGGTGGTGCCATCTGGCAATGTGTCCTCGTCCGAGTCATCCTCCTCCTCCAGCCTCACCTCCACGCACACTGTGGTCCAGGCCGGTTCATCGGGGTCAGGGGTCACCACCACCAGCAGCCTGTCCTCCAGCATTGCCTCTACTGACACGACTCCTTCGGAAGAAAGCAAAGGGTCAACAGCAATGACGATAACATCAACAACGACGACGCAGACCAGTGACCTCAATCTGGACATTGATTGAGATAACCTTTGGCCCTTCTATGAATAACCTTGGGGAGAGCTCAGTCTGGAGCAGTGTTGGGTAGAATATGAAATACTTTATGGGCAAATCATGTCCTGGCGAATTACTGTCGAAATATGCAGATGTGCTCAGCTCTTTCATTGGTGTAGTTTTTTGTTTGTTCTTGATCTTGTGATGGCAAAGCTATGGTTTGTTTTAAATGAAGTAAAGCTTTTTGACTGTGAACCAGTTATGGCAAGTGTTGATAGGCTGAGAAACTGAGTTTGCTGGTCTATTATTTTTATGTATGTATATGTATATAACTGTTACTTACAAAACCACATGTAAAGGCTTGAGGCAGAACAGGTGGAACATGAATATAAACATGAGTTGTAATGTATAAATGCTGCATGTGTTTTTTTAAATTACATTCATATTCAAAGTTAAAGTCACTTTGATTTAACTCCTTGTATTGTACAGTTTATGGGTTTTTTTTGTTTGTTTTTTTTTTTCTTCCTTAGTTTGAAAGTTAGATGTAGATTATAAAAACCAGAGTTCTTTATCATGTATGGTGTAAGACACGCAATCAAAGAAGTCAACGGTTTAGTTTTACAAGACAGTCATTTTCTCCTGTCACAAATTTCTCATGTCAGAAATCTTTATCACCATTATACAGAATTTATTTTTGATTTATTATTTTTCTAGGAATTTCTCTTCATGTAAGTGTCCATGACCCAGCTGCTGTTTGTTTACGTTTCCAGACATGCCTTGTCGTTGCCTGTTTATGTGTCCACCTCATGCAGCACACCTTGGATTCAGCATCACTCTTGGAACTTAACGGGTGAGGGAGGCTTGTAATTCGGGGGAGGGGGGGGAAGAGGGGGTTCAGGTTTTTGTTCTTGTTTTGAAACAGCAGTTGAGTTGAGACCAAAGTGTCACAACTTTTTCTCATTAAAATTTTCCCCTTGGACTTCTCAATAGACACGGATGGCTGTCTGGTAATTGGTACTTCATCATCTGCATGAATGATGAATAGTTCTATGGACATTCTGACACTCATAGAATGTGAAAGTTACCTCTCATATATCAGATGACTGCATCTGCAAAATGGTGTACACAGGGAAAAGTGATAAAAGTCCTCCTCTATTGTTGGGGGTAGATTTTTGCAGCACTGACCATTCTAGGATGCATATTTCATCTGCCAGTCAGCAATGCTTAACAATTCTCTTGTATTCATTATTACTTTTGTCATTTTGCCCTCAATCATTATTTGTAAAGGATTGCAAACATACTACTGTTATCAGATAAAAATATATTTTGCTTTGTGAGCCATTTTGTGATCTATGATTTGATTGCTGGTCTATAGGTTTGAAATTATTGATTTTACTTTCGAGCCATATTTCATACAAAATATTGAGTTGCGAGGAAAGCAGTTAGGTCATATTATACGTCACATATTCGCAGAGTAATGTTTTTATAGTACCATACGATGAAATAAAGAATGAGAATAGGGAGACATAGATGTAGGGCAAATCGGAGACTGAGAGGGAAGTTTTGTATTCCTTTCTTTGTCGTGTCCTATGACATGTACTGTGTGTATCTTGTCCTCACCAGACTCAATAAGGGGCAGAGAGAGTAAATCAAATACAAAACAAAAGTTTATTTTTGTCACTTCAATAGTTCATATTTTACAACTTCCTCTCTCAGGTTTACTTCTTTATTACAACTATCACCGGAGGATTGGATTAAGTATTATGCAGTTTGATTATTAATTTAAACTAAACAGATCATGAATTAAAAGCTCAGTTTTATCTTGTGTTTGTAGGGCGGTAGGTGCTAATGTGATTTCAAAGGTTGTTGTTGCCTTGTTTGAAAACAAGCTTAGCAGTCACAGCCTGGAATGCCTTCTGTGTGCAAGTGAGATCATTTTGGTGTGTGTTCCCTGCCAATTATCATTTGGTCACTTAACACATGAAAAACCTTTTACTCTCAATAAGATAACATAATAAGATATAGAATTGTAAAAAAAGGTAAAAATGTAAAATTACCAGTTTTTATGTCTTCAAACTTGTGATAAATTTTAATGTTTTCTGTTTTTGTTTGTTTTTTATTTCATTTTACTGACAACTATGAGGAATAGCCTTGTTGTTGTTGTTGATTGGAGAATGTATAATTAATTATTTATGATGTTATCCCCTTTGCTTTGCTTTTTTCTTAGTTCCTCGCCACGCCCACCCCTACCACCCTTAAAAAGAACTGTTGTTGCCTTGTTATACCTTTGCCCATCTCTGTAAAACAAATGTGACGTTTTTGTCGCTTGATCTGGGTGACCCAATTCGTTGTTGTTGTTGATTATGGCTTGTTTCGCTTTTGTTTCTCTATGAAGCTATTTTACAGCAGATATCCTGTGATTTTTCCTCTGTTTGACTACAGGCGTGTAGAGACTATGTTGCTTTGTTGAAACCCATGCCATACATGTTTTCCAATCTTCAAAGAATGAAATTTGTTTTATCTTCACTGTTTGGTCTGATTTCCATAGGTCGATATTCCTTGGCAGTGTCAAGGGCCACCCTCCGTACAGCACTGCTTTCCTCCTTGTTGTCTTAATCTAAGGGATCATAGTGGATACAGGGACAAAGGCTCTGAATGTACCCTACTTTATGATTGCATGGAAATCTGCCTGTCATCTTTTCATTTCCAGATTTATTTTGAAAAACTGTCCTGGTCATACTAGAGTTTCTCTGTTGCAGCCACAACAGTTGGTTTGATGGTATGGGCAGCAAAGATACCCTTTGTGGGATGTTTGTGGTGTGTGAGGTTTGTTCTGTGTGAGTTTGTTGTGGCTGAGGTTTTTGATGGGCGGTGTGAGACATCATTTGACTGGTTCTCTCTTTCACCATGTCTATCATCTGACTTTCCCCTGGGCCCCTCTATGACCCTTGTGTGTCGTGGCACCCTGAAACTACCATTAACATACAAAAAAAATCTTTCTTAACATTGGATTTGAAGCATGTTTGAGTGAATGGTGGACTTTGTCTTTGCCGATCCAAGCAGAAAGATTGATATTTAACTGTTTGGTTTTTTTAAATGATATGAAAAGTGATCAGACTTTTGGTTTATGAAACTTTTTTGTTGAATTAATTTGATACAGTATTTTCATACATATATTTATATAAATATTATACCAAGCTGTGTATATATATCCTTAGGTTTCATACAATGTTGCTTTTCCTATTAATGATAATATGAGCTTCACATTTTTAGCAGTGTACCTGATAGTTATTCAACAGCACTGTTTATGCAGAGCTATTCTAATTCTAATGGACTTGTTTCTGAGCTTGTTGTTTACCATTATTTTGTTCTGTGATGAGTTTATGATCTTTGGTCGTGGAACAGACAATGCACGTCGTGTACAACACCTCGAATGGAGCTTTCTTTTGTTTCTTTTTTTTTTTGTCTTCTTAAATGCTGTATGATATTCATTATATTTTTCAACCTAAAGTGAGCAGTTGGTGGGTGTCCCTGGTGGGCGCTTCTTCTTATGTTTCTTATCTTTTACACTGAAACTATCATCTTACTTTCCCCCCCCCCCCCTTTTTTTTTTGATGTCCTGTTTTTGTTGTCTTGTTTACATTTTAGTAGCCACCCCCTTTTTCATGCTTTTTGGTACATAACTCCAGGGTCACAAGTTAAAAGTACTTTTGTACACAAAGGGGGTTTAAAGATCCTGGGTCTTATTATGTATGAGTGTGGCTCTTGTTTTGTTTTGTTTTTCAGGAGAGAGGATATTTTTTGTCATTGTAAATCATCTCTTTGTGGTGTCAAAATGTGTTAAGAGAGATGCTTTTTTTTTTTTTCCAGTGTAAATCATCTCTCTTCTGTTTGTGGTTTCATCTGTTCTCTCTTATCCCTCTTCTATCATCTTACTTTCCCCTGGGCTCCTCTATGACCCTCATGTGTTTTGGGCCCCTAAAACCTTCGATAAATAAACAAACAAGACAAATGCATGTGTACAACACTTTGAATAGTTTTCTTTTTTCTTTTTTCTTCTTAAATGCTGCATAATATTCATGATTGTTTTCAACCTAAAGATTGAAATTTGCATGTCAGAGATCGCGTATTATGTCTGTGTTCCAATCCTTTGATTTTTTTTTCACGAGGTACGTTGTTTCCTGTAGTTTATGTGAAAGATGTGGTGATACTGATACAAACACTGCATGGATCAATGAAAGATAAGAAGCCATAATAATAGTGCTAGCAATTCACTGATAATCCGCATCACTTGGACAGAAAGAGGGATCTTCTTTATTTGCTCTTTGGTAGATAATGAATGAATCTTTCTGTGTCATAAGCTTCGACTGCAAGGAAGCTGAATTGTCCATGGCTTGGCCTCGTCTCTTTCTTCCGAGTCATGAGGCCATGAAGGTCTGGTATTTCAGATAAAGCTGAGGATGTGTCAGTGTCAGTCATTTGATCCTGGACAGCTGCAGCTGAGTGGAGTTACTTGGTTGTAAAGACTGATTTATTATTACTGTTATTACTTTTCTTTTGCGTTGTGTGGGCTTGAAGAAAATATGATAGTCTATTTTGAAAGTAAAACCATTTAAACTTGATATCCTCATTGTGACCGGTGAAAAATTCTACAAACTGAAGTCAATGAAGTCGGATATTCAGAGAATGAGATGAGTGAGGATGGGATAGAAGCATATGTATTATGTTGGTGTTTTATTTGGACTTTCTTGTGCAAAAGGCTGAGAACTGTGGCGCATAATTTTTATGTGACCATTGTGTGTGTGTCAAGTGTTTTGTGGCTACATCAGTGTGTTAAATTGACTCAGATCATAGAAGCCAGACTATGTACCCACCAGTCAAAGGTTGGGATACTCTCTGCATCCTGCAGTCTGTAAAGGTGGCTTGGTTTTTTCTTGTTTTTGTTTGTGGTTTTGTTTTTTTTTGTCCCCTATATGTAATGGCATGCAGATTGACATCAAAATACAACTCCTTAGCCTAATTAAAGGTTATATCATTTCTGTTTATACAAGAGTTCATTTCACAATTCAGGAAAGAGGAGATAAGTGTCCATTGGGGCTCGAGGTCTTGGCCTTTGTCACCCTGTCACTGCATAGAGGACATGGGAATTCTGTTTGCTGCCGTCAAAGACTGCTGGGTTGGTGCAATTGGATTGGTGCTGTCTCCAGCCAGCTGTGATAGGTTGTGTGAATCATTTGGCAGATCCAGCAGAGGAGGTTTCAGCAATACCCCCCTCGGCAGCCTCTTACTTTCCCCTGAGCTCCTTTATGACCCTCGTGTGTGTGTGTGTGTGTTTGTCTGTGTGTGTGTGTGTGATGGGGCCCTAAAACAACCAATAAACAAACCGAGATAGTTGTAGTGTGTCAGACAGATGTTGACCTATTCGCACACCCCAAGACCAAGCCAGACACACCATGCAGGGAAATCTCAGATGAGGTTATAATATGCTGTATTGTATATAGAGCTCCCTTGTCGTTCCCTACTAAAAACCAGTTCTCTCTGATCAGCCTCCAATGGCCCAAGACCTGCAGTGGGGGCGCTAAGATTTCAACACAATCCATGAAAAATAATGGAGAATTGATTAGTTACCCTTTGTCCTAAAGTGCACACAAATCGTGATTGGGACAATTGAACTGACTGACCCTCTTGGTCAAACATTTTATGGATCAGCTATGATATAGGTGGATCATTGGATCATGGTTTGCGTTTCTGTGTTATGTGAAAATGGGGGAGGGGGAGGGGGTGATGGTGGGTGGGTAGGTGAGAGAATAGTGGTTTCTGGCTGCCAGGGGAAGTTTTGTCATACATCAACCATGCTAAGGCTGATGAGGAAATTGTAAAGTCTATCCTGTTTTGAGCAACAGAACACAGTAGACAATGCTCTCCTTTTTCTTTCTTTCTTTTCAGTAAATGAACTCTTTTCCACGGGGCAGTGTAAATACAAATCCTGCTTCTTCTGTATGCTAAATTGTATATTGTAGTTGCGATGCTCTGTATTGTCGTTGCTTCATCAACTCCCTCCCCTTCCCTCCCCCATCCCTTCACCAGTCCCCTCCCCTTCCATCCCCTCCTCCACCCCCTCACCCTCACCCGCCCCCTCCCCTTCCTATCCCCGTCAACCATGTTCTATGCAGAAGCTATTCAGGAGAGATGACCATGATGAATTTTATCTCCAACCGAATCAATGTGTGTCTACAGGAAAGCTAACCAGGTGTCATGCAGCTTGCCGGAGAAATCATTCTTTCATTTTTCCAATCGCACTGTATCATAGTCAGTTCATGAAAACATTTGGTGTGAAACAAGAGGCTCATAACTTTTACATTGGACACTGTTTTCTCCGCCCATCTCTATAGGATTAGGACCATTGATTGTGTATGATGCGCTCGATGACACTGATGTATAATCAATCGATTTGCTTTCGGCAGCCGTATGTGTACCTACATGCATTGATCGCACTGATCATTTCAAGATGTATTCTTTATTTCTTCAGATTTTTTGTTTGTCTATTTCCCTCGTCTGACCAGATTCTGTTCCTGAATAAAGAAATGATCTTATATTAACCTGATTTCAATTGTTATTGTTACTGGTGAATGCTGTTAATCTCTTGTCTAGCGAGACGACTAAAAATTGAACGATTCATTATTTTTAAAGCAGAGTGAATCCCGCCCTGTATGCTCTTCTGTATGCTGAGAACCAGTGGGACTTCAAGTCCTGTGATATTTGAGTATGGAGGCCCACGGCAGAAAGTGGTCCGTTGCCATTGCTCTCCATGTTCGAACAGACAAAGCTTCCCGTTACTGAGTGGACAGCAAGACCAGGAGTGGCTGTACCGGTCTTTGAACCTGTTTACTGGTTTTAGTTTTTACACTGAGTGATAGTCAGACACTCGGCCGTCATGACAGTGTCAGCTTAAGAACTGGTCTTTGCTTTCTGCCAATGGCACTTCAGTTTCGCCACCTTGATGTGGTAGAAGGGACCAACGAGCTGATGTAACCATTATTCTACTCATGGCTGAGGCTAGAACTTGATGCCTCCACGAATCGTCCATCTTGTCCAAAGAACTTTTTTATTGTCAACTCTCTTGGCCCAAGTAAATCTTGTATGCTAAAAGTACGGAGAGATGACATTTTTTAGCATTGAAAAATCATATCTCTGTGGTGTCATAAAATGTGTTTTGAGAGAAGATATTTATTTTTTAGTATTCGTCTCTCTGCTGTTTGTGATTCATCAGTTCCCTCTTTACACTATTTCTATCATTGTACTTTCCTCTGGGATCGTCTGTGGCCCTTTTAGTGTCTTGCGTCTCTAAAACCACCAATAAATCATTGATTTTATTACGAATTCATTTTTAGCCACTGAGTCGCTTCTTACAGATCATGTTGAGGCTTTATTGATGATTTCAGTTATTCCCCATCTTACTGTCTTAGTCTGGCTCACTCCAGTCACGGTCAGGCAGCAAAGGTTCTATACTATGGGAAATGGACAACAATAAACCTCACGCACAGACAATCATTGCCGAAGTCGTTGGCCAAGTTGGTGAGGCGTGGAACTGCCATGCTGAATGGCGTGGGTTCGATCCCTGCCAGACTGCCGCCAGCCCTATTGTGCCAACCACGCAGCGGCTGCCGTCAGGCTTGCCTTGGGAGAGACTAGAACTAGAAGCAAAAATTATGGGGTTCTCTCTCTCTCTCTTTCTCTCATTCTCTCTCCCTCTTTCACACACACTCTCTCTCTCACCCTCTCTTTCTTTCTCTCTCTCTATCTTTTTTTCTCTCTCTATCTATCTCTCTCTCTCTCTCTCCTCTCTGTCTCTCACTGTGCGCGCGCGCGTGTGTGTGTGCATGCATGTGCGTGTGTGTTTGAGGCGGCACAGAGTGAATACCATCTTTAGATGTTTCCTCCACCAGTTGCATCATCGAGGCAAGATGGTGTCGCTGTTGACTGAGTAACAATGCGGCCGTGGTTAGTAAAAAGAAAAGATCAAAACATAAAACAAAAGAAAAACAAACGAAAACAAACCCTAGAGCAAAACAAATACCTACGAAAATTACTTAAAATTTAAAAAAATGAAATTCAAAAATAAGGAAAATGTTTCGTAAAAAATAAATAAAATGTAAACAGTGTATTTGTATGGGGCCTTTTGATGAGGCCCCGAGGCGCTTCATCACACCAGGGCAGACAAGGAACAGGATGATTATGACGTTACATGATTTGTTGTTTCATCACGGAAGGCATTTGGTTTGGTTCAGTTTCCTTGTTCTAGTTTAATTACCTGCCGTGGAGGTTTGAAGGAGTCTCGAAACAGACTGTAAAACTCCCAGCAAACAAAACAACTCGAGGTTAAAGGGCTACAAACTATCCAAACAAAAAAAACCAAACAAACAAACCAAAATATCTTTAGGTTAAAGGAGTACAACAACCTCTCCAAACAAAACAAAACAAAACAAAACAAAAACACCTTTATGTTTAAGGGCTACAACAACCTCTCCAAACAAATAAAAAAAAACAACTCTATAGGTAAAAGGCTTCACACTTTTCAAACAAACAAAACTCTATAGCGTCGCCCGAATCACGTACTAACGTGACCGCCACGCTTCCCAGAATTGAGTTAAGAATATTACCCGAGTACAAATTTTACATTCTGGACTGTGTCAAAATCTGGTATAAGTATCATTACCTTTGTCAGTTACTAAGAGACCCACGCTTTTTGAGCGATCGTTAGCACCATCTCGAAAAAACTGTGAACAACGGACTAACGTAAGGGACGATACGCTAGTTTGTGTATGCTACTATTATATTATGAGATATTTATACTAACTTCAGTAGCAAGTATCACACTATGTGGATTGTCACGTGAGAATTGATTTTTCAAGATATAGCCCATTCCTATGAAGAAAAAAAAAGTTGAAAGAAATGAACCTGTCTGTTCATCGCCCCAGGAAAGACCAATGCACTTTGTGCATGCATGTAGATTAAATGGCTACAACAACCTCTCTAAACGAACAAAAAAAAAAAACCAAAAAAAAAACCAACAACAAAGAATCAATAGGTTAAAGGGCAACAAACTTTCCAAACAAACAAAACAAAACAAAAACTCTATAGGTTAAAGGGCAACAAACTCCCCAGACAACCAAACAAACATGAAGGACAAAACGTCCAATTACACAATTGCTGCAGGCATCGATTTTCGATACAACTCGAGTTTGTTTGTGCCGCGCATCGGCGAGTCCGTGAGTGTGAGTGGCGTGGTGGGAATCGTGCCCCACGGTTGTACCGACTAACGCGGGGGGTCACCCCTCCTGGTCACCCCCCCCCCCACCCCCCTTCCTCACTCCTCACCAGTCCCAAAGCCCTCATTGTGCGTGGAACTCGGAGTGGGAAGGACAGGGAGCAGTGGGTGGGGTGGGGGTCGCCTGCGAGAGATGGTATTTCTTGTTGCGTAAATATCGGGGTTTTTCATGCAATGCGGAGTATTATTTTCGATTTTAATATTGTTGGTTCTTTTTTTAAATGATATCAAAGGCAAAAACAAAAATGGTAGACATTACAATGTTACAAAAGTTCCATTCTTCTCGTAAAATGGCTGGTCTTCATGCATCGTATTCCGTCATCTTCCTTTTCTGTCAGTCATTTTGCTGGTTGGTTTGTTTGTACCCAAGAAGCAGCCGATGCGTACAAACAAAGGCTGCTGTGATCATCAGAATTCCAGACGGCATCGTTGATTTCACATTATTTGCACATTTTGATCAAATTTTCTCAATGTTTTTTGTTTTGTTTTTTTCATTAGATTTCTTAAGCAAAGGTAATTCTATCGAATTAAAAACACAAACAAATCAAAATCTAAATTATAATGCTCAGAGAAAAAAATAATGCAACGAAAGTTAGGAAGCTACGTTCTTGCTGCCCGTTAGTACACACATACACACACACACACACACAGACACTCACTCACTCACACACACACAGACACTCACTCACTCACACACACACACATACACACACACAGAGACACTCACACACACACACACACACACTTAACATTCAATCGAAGAGGTGTTACTAATTTATACCTGCAAAACAAATTATCCAGCGGAAGCCGCCCTCCCTGCCTCAATGAACAACACATTGACTGGAGATTTGCAGGTGAATCAAGGAAATAATTAAATTCTAAGTTCTCCCAATTTTTTTTAAATTTTTTGTGTGTGGCTTTTTGTTGTCTTTTAATCAAAAGGGCGCGATCGGATCTTCTCGAGTTCTTCCTATAATTAGAATTAGGACTGAAACTTGGGAGGTCATGCGTGATTTCTAGTTCTTAAGTGAATTCTATGATTATTTCGAATTTGAAGCGAAACGGTAACAACGCCACTGGAAGCGCTGGGCTTGACTTAGTGTCTCTTCCGGTCGCTTATTCCCCCAAACGAAGGGAAAGCAATGGGAGAAAAATGCGAGTGAGTAAAATCCTCAGAGAGACACCGGAGTGGAAAGCAGGGAGTAAAGCTCTTTCTGGTGAATGCTGATGAGAATGCTGAGGAGTTGGTATTTCTAGAAACAATTCGGGTACTGCCCTGTGATTAATTGGTCTTTATCAATGAGCAGATCCCACCAAGGCAACAGCAACTATTGTTTGGCTTAAGATCCAGTAATATCAAGGCCTACTACTAGTAAGTTACTTGTAGTCGGCCTTGGTAACACCCCTTGTATTTCTCATTATGCCATGCAAGACTAGATACGGTGGAGGTGGACCGATCCTCTACCTGTCTTCATTTCTTGTGATCCAGAGTTCTTCCCGGCTCCTTGGAAAGAAAAAGAAATTATATCCTGCCCAAAGACAAGAGTGATTGCCGCTGTCTAAATTTGGTGATTACTCTTTGGACAAAACGGCAGATTGATGGAAAGGAAATCCTACACACCTCAGTGTAATACACGCCATAAATACACAGACTGGGGTCTGCAGTCTTCAACCGGTGGCAACTCGGGCACTGTGTGCGACACACCTTACATGACGTCAACACCCATTTGCGGGGTTGGATGTGAAGATGGATCAAGTTTTTAGAACTTCCCTCAGGGATATATTTTTTTTTTCTTCTTACAACGGACTGATCTTTCGCCAACAATATTGTCATTGTTCATGTTATGAGATCTTTGGTGCCAATAAAAGCTATATCATAATATTATGGTGTATTCCGACAACAATATCGATTAGTGTTGCGTTGAATGATAGCATTGGGCCAACCCCCGATCGATATATTCTTTCACAAGGAAGTGACGGAAGGGAATTTCCCACAATACAGATCAAGAGCTCCACTACTACCACCTGTTCTTCCTCGCCTCGCCGACAATTATATCAACAACAACAGGTAAAGGTGGAGGCGGTTATAAAACCAGATTCCGGTACAGTAGTACATATCATATAGATAGTCCTAAGAGGAGAAGTGCCGCCTACCTTCCCCCTATGCTGTCACTACTATTACATTAAACCAACACGTGACGGCCGTTATCAGACTTAAGAGCCCAAGCTGCCCGCCGTAATGAGGTCGTTGCTAGGCAATGGGAAGTGTAAATAGTGACGGTGCGTGAGCAGGTCGAGTTGAGTCTGGGAAACTGAATTTTCGGTCTGGCAGCCTTTCCTCTGAACTAAATTATCATACATAAATTGGATTTCATTTTCCACTCAATCAATTGATCAACCGCCAATGGCGATGGGATGGCAAACGAGGCGTAAAGAGGGGACTCGGAATGACCATTTTTATTTCTGTCATTGATGGATTTGTTTTACTTTGAACTTTCACCTCGATCAATGATTCTTTCACCTCGAGTCTGAATAAAGAATAAATGTAAATATTAATGGAAATTTCAAGGCCCACTTTCACGAGAATCCTTTGAAAAATTAGTGTACTATCAAGGGTCAAGGGTCAAGGGTCACAGACTACTGTGCGACTGTAGTGGTCTTGATTCCTAGAGATCTTCAAAGAACACGGGTTACGTTGCCTATCAGCTCCAAGGGCAACTCAACCCCATGACAATCACTATCATGGAGCAATAGTCCCGCCGCTGCGATATTTGACAGAAGGGTTTGATCAATCAATATAATAATTAATAAACAGGTCAGTGAGTGCATTGGTTGATTCAGTTTTTCCTGAAAAATCTGCACCCAAGCGAAACTAAAGGAACAATCACAAATGACCTCAACCAAAATTTGGCACTCCCCTCTCAACTTTTGGCTCTCCCCCTTCCTCCCCCAGTTTGTTTATTCGAGGTTTTAGGGCCCCACGACACACGAGGGTCATAGAGGATAATAAAATTAGTTCAAAGAGGGAACAAATCAATCCACAAACAGCAGAGAGATGATTTACACTAAAAAATAAACTTCATCTCCACATATCGATGCCACAGAGAGATGATTTACGACAAAAAATATCATCCCGCCTTACATAAATAAGCAATGGTCATCACATTTAACAGCATTATGGTACAGAAAGACCCAAAATCTTTAAACATCCTTTGTGTAGAAAAGTACTCAGTACCTTTAATTTGTGACCCTGCAGTCATGTACACCAAAAGGCATGAAATAAGGGATGAGCATTGATTTGCAAACAAGACAACAAAAACAGGACATCACAGAAAATTGTTTGTTTGTTTGTTGGAGGTTTTAGGGCCCAATGACACACGAGGGTCATAGAGGAGCCCAGAGGAAAGTAAGATGATAGAATTAGTTAAAAGAGGGAACAGATCAAAC
>JBCIKM010093914.1:0-14551 GCA_039654465.1 Melibe viridis | reverse complement strand
AGAGAGAGAGAGAGAGAGAGAGAGAGAGAGAGAGTGTATGTGTGTGTGTGTGTGTGTGTGTGTGTGTGTGTGTGTGTATAACCATCACACCCTCCCCCTGAAAAAAACAAAACAAAAACAAAAGAAAATACCCCCACAGAATAAAAGCGATATGAAAACCGACAAAAACAACAACAAAAGTACAAATCTCTCTCTCTCTCTCTCTCTCTCTCTCTCTCTCTCTCTCTCTCTCTCTCTTACACATACGCACTTTCACACACGCACACACTTTTCAAATGGAATGGAATGAATGAAAAGAATAATATTTCCTTATTCATAACTTGATCTCGAGTGTTTCATCACCTGCCTGTCAGAGCGATGCACGGCGGCAGAGTGCTCAACCTGCTCCCCATCCGCCCCGTCCCGGTGCACATCTTGCAAGGACGCCGCCCACAGGATCCAAGATGGTCGCTGCCTGGACCGGTGTGACCTCGGCTTTTTTCCTGGACAGGACAGCCACTGTCAAAGTAAGAACATATTCTTACTACGAGCATGGAGTTTTACTTTCTTTCTTACGTTATCCTCCTCCTTCTTTTCTTTGTTTGTTTGTTTGTTTTTTTCTTTCTTTCTTTCTTTCTTTCTTCTTCTTCTTCTCTTCTTCTTCTTCTCTTCTTCTTCTTCTCTTCTTCTTCTTCTTCTTCTTTCCTGAGTGAGAGCACCTCCTCTATGGCAGTAATCTCATCGTTTCTTCACTGTCTCCCATTTAACCGATGATGGTTATGATGACCGGTTGTAAACTTGTAGATGCAAAAAGAAAGAGTCTAGATAGGGATCAGTGGCGAAAGTTTGTGCATAGTAATTAAACCTTACACCGAAAGGTACTAAAGGTAAAGATAAAGAAAGAAAGAAAGGTTATGATGATGATGATGATGATGATGATGATAATGATTTTTATGATGATGATGTTGATAATGATAAAAATGACATTAATCAAGGTAACAACTATAAATAACTTAATTTTCCTAGACAAAGCAATTTAAGTTAGGCTTTCAACAAATGTAAATAAACTCGAATTTAGGATGAATCAATCTATCATCAGTGAGGTAAACATTAGAGAAAAATTCTCTCTGTTAGTCATTGTTCCAGGATTTCCCAAAGTAGAGCTCCCGATTCACTTCTCCTTGCACAGAATGTGATGAACCCTGTGTCAGCTGCTACGGACCGTCCAGTGTCAACTGCCTCTCCTGCCACCCAAACCATTCGATGAAGGGTGGCCAGTGTGTGCATCACTGCGGAGACGGCTATTTTACAATCAGCTCACTTTGCATTGGTCAGGAATTCAACGTTTTATAATCTTTCTGTTTATTGTTGTTGTTTACTATTTCGTTCTTTCGCTCTTTCTTTCTTTCCCTACGTTATATATTTATATTCTTTTTTTTTTTTTATAGAGTGGGAGGTGGCGGGTGGTAACTTGGGGAATGTCACATCCAAATCATGAAAAAAAGGGCGTAGGAAAGTCATGGGCATGATATGTTGGGGATATTTTAGTTATATTTTGGTACAGGTTTATTGTAGAGGGAATCAATTTTCAGACTGGGGAAATAAACTTCCTGGAATCGGTTCTTTTTTCTTTTTATTTTTTTTGTGTGTTTTTTTAAATTTTGTTTTGGTCATGTTGGAATGTTTTTTGGACCTTGCTGTTTAGAATTGAATCAATGTTCCATAAGGTTTAGTTGTATCCTGTAAAATGTTCATTTTATGTTTGTTATTATTATTTTCTTTGATAACAATCTATATGTGAAATTTTAAAACGAAGAATGACCTCAACCAGGTGATTGGGTTATTGGGTTTTCAGCGTGCCATCCTTTCTGTGCCACTTGCCGTGGGCCAAGAGCAGACCAGTGCTTGGCATGTGTCATACCTGGACAGGTGTTGCTGAGGGGACGGTGTGTGGACGGCTGTGGCCAAGGACACTATTTAGAAGGACACAGCTGTGGAAGTATGTAATCATACTTTTTTTAGGGTATTTTTTAACTCAACAGATTAGGAAGACAGTACTGGATAAATGTTACACATTTCAAGAAAAAATGCCTTCCAAAAAAAAAAAAAAAAAAAGGAACAACCTTTTTTGACACAATGCTTGTGCAAAGAGAACCTACAGCTTAAAAAAAATAAAAATTGTTTTTTAGTATTTACCTCTACAACTATACATCTTTAAAAAATTGATGATAAGATCTTAATGCGATAAGGATGGTTCACTTGTACTCTTAGCAAGTGGTCAGCTTTACATTTTTTATAAATATTCATCACAAGTTTCCAATAATGCTCATTTATTTTTGTCCTAAGCAATATGGAGAAGCATTTTTAAATGTAAAAAGTGACCTTTGAAAATAACTGGCAATGATTATGCCCCAGGATGTCCCGGCTTGTGCAAGACTTGTCTGCCAGATGGATCTGAGTGCACCTCTTGCCCCAAGGGTTCCTTCTTGACCAATGGTCAGTGCCTTCTGGCCTGTCCGACTGGCTACTACAAGGACAGGGAGGACCAATGTCAAGGTTTGTTTAATGAGCGTTTTGAAAACGAACATGTTTTTGTTGGTATTTGTCAGTAGATAGTTTTGATTTGTTATCCTTATTCCTTCACACCGTCTTAGCAGTGTCGGGATCCAGCTCTGAGGAGCTGGGAAAACCTCTGGATCACAAGAAATGTGGCACAATAAGCAATACATATGAGCTATTACTCTATCTTAAGCCAAACAATAGTTGCTGTTGCCTTGGCGGTATCAGCTCTTTAATAAAGACCAATGAGCCTATTAACCATAGGGCAGTGTTAGGGGATAGAATCCACTCAAACTATACTTTCCTTTTGGCTTCTGTGTTTTTAAGAATCTTCTTGATTTAAATATTTCTGAGAGAGAAAAGAAGAGCTTAATCTAGTCTCTGCCTTTAAAATGATAACTCAACAGGTTAAGTGAGTGTGTTGTTTGTTTAGATGAAAGTGTGTCTGTATGACTTTTTATGTTTTTAATCTGATTAAATTAGTCTACAAAATGACAACAAAATAATTAAGTTTATGACTGACTTGTTTTCTATTTAAATCTTTTTTAGTTTGCCACTCATCATGTCTGAAATGTGAGGGAGCCAGTGCGGCAAGCTGCGTTGCATGTTTTCCAGGACAAACCCTGGTCGGTGGACGCTGCAGAGGAGATGCCCAGTGCCAAAGAAGTCAATATGTGGGTCCAGACTTCAAATGTCATGGTCAGTTTTTTACATAACAAAGAACTCAAAGCATGTGCTATAAAAACTACCTGTTATTGGCTATATGTGGAAAAGAGATGGACTGAAAATCTAAAAATCAGGATTTAATGAAGGGCAACAGCTGATGGCCGACAAAATGCCAAATTTGTAGTGGCTTTGAGAAAAGAAATATTGGAGCCCAACAACACCTCTGACTGCACTGGAAGTACTGAAGACAGAATAATGGTGATGGTGATGATGAGGATGCTTATGATGAATGATGGTGATGATGATGATAATAGTACAGGCTTCATAGCTGATCTCACTCAAAATCACCAGATGTGACAAGATGTACTCAGAGGCACTGAAACACACAGAAACAGAATGTAACCTATAGATACACACACACAACAAACACAGGCACACAACGCATATATGATTGCACTCAATAATCCATTAGTGCATGCGTACGACCCCCCCCCCTCCCCCACCTCACACACTCCTACATTCATTCACACACACACACAAACATACACATACACACATACATGTAACTAAACATAGACTTAAGACATACGCACACAAACACGCAATGGTGTAGAAAGTCATGAGGGATGGACAAACAAGTCTTAGATCAGACAAAAACTGCACTCAAGGCCGTGTCAAAAGGCAGGCCACCCCTGGCAAGCACGGGAATTCTGCACAATGCAACAAACGAAAACATTATACATATGAATGTGAATAAAAAAAGTGAAAGGTGAAGAAACTCAGGACAGCATAAATTCATAAGGAGACAATTAAAAGGTATGCAGACGGATGGAGAAGTTCACACAAGATGTATGCTCTCTCCAACAAATAGACGCACTGACGTACTGGCACTAATGATTTAAGACAGACTGAAAAAAGTGAGAGGCGGTGACATGCAATTCACAAGCAATGAATAACATTACCACCTTACACATTTCCAAGGGGGGGATGGAGGCGGTGATGTCAATACATGGTCAAAGTAAACATTTAATGAAAAGTACACATAAAAACAATGAGAAATCATCAGAAGTTCTTGGTAAAATAGTATTTTTTGAGATAATGGTAATGATGATGATAATGATGATGATGATGATGATCTTGGGTTGTTTTTTTTTTTTTTCAAATTTTCCTACATCTGCCAGTGTTGTGACGTTTGAATTGTAATCAATAATACTGTCCTTCTTTCTCACAAGTTTTCTAAAAAAAAGGGAAATTTATACTTCATGATTAATATGTCTATTTACTTCAAGATTGCAACACAGATTGCAGAACCTGTCGATGGGACATCACCAGCCAGTCCTCAATATGTTTGGGGTGCAAAGATCCCAATCGGGTTCCTTTTCATGCAGACTGCCACGCCCAGTGTCCCCTTGGTTCTTTTCTCAGGGATGGAGAATGTTTAGGTGAGAAAAGATGAGGAAAAATATGGTATCTAAAAGATTCATTTTTGTCTGAATGATTACATAATAACTTTAAAAAATTGAGTTTAGTAATATTGTTTAATAGTTTGATTAAAAACAAAAAACAACAGAAAATTAATCTCTGTTGCTTTCCTCACAGTTTGCGAGTCCAAATGTCAGGAGTGTGGCAGGCAAGGTTTATGTCGTCAATGTCACCTCCCCTTCCTTCTGTACGACGGCCACTGCCTTGTGGAGTGTGGCACGGGCACATATTTATCCCATGGACGGTGCCAGGGTAAGTGTAGGATTTGATTTACTGCTAATGTTTTCTTGCCTATTAATTTAATAGTTGATTTATGCTGCCATTGAGTTGATGTTGATTCTGCACCAATATAAGTCAATTATTATGATCATTTGTTATAAAATAAAATTCCCTTTGGTGATGTGCAATCTAAATGACAAAATTTTTTCTCCTGTCTTTTGGTGGGGATTTTTATTTCTTTTTGGTGTATATTAGCAAAAAAATTAATATTTGTTTAGATTTTAACTCAGGTGCTGTTTATCATTGATCTACTTCATCATCCACCCTCTGTTTCCTGATATTTCTGAAAGACTGCATGATAGACTGCCTCAAGTGTGAAGAGAATTCCACGTGCATATCTTGTAAGTCATCGAAGCTGCTGAAGAATGGCAAATGTGTCACTGACTGTGGTGACGGGTTCATTCCAAGATGGCTCACACGTACTTGTGAAAGTAAGTGATTGTAACTAACTCCTGCTTTACAAATAAATCCTAAAATCACGGATCAGAAATACATCATTTATGGTCCATTATTAATACATTTATTCCTCAAAAAAATTTTAATTTGTGATGGTTTTCAATGTCCTTTTTGTCATTAGCAAGCAGAAATTCTCAAGAAGACTTCTATTTCATTATCAAATTTGAAACTGTAGTAATGGCAGGGAGCAGACTCGGGGAATCAAAGATTGTGAAAATAGTAGTATAAGTACATGACGATGCTGCAGACTGATCCGCCATTGCGATATCAGAAATCAGGAGAAAATCAAAACAAACAAGAAAACTTCATTTGTTTACAAAATGCACCAAACTAAGTTTGTTTCACATTGTTCTTTGATTTTTATACCACAGGTAACCTAAAAAAAAGCCAGGTCTTTGCAAGGAATGATTTTGTCTTGTGCTCCGACTGATTGGCTTACTGGACATCTGCCGATCAGTTGGCTTACCGGAGTGAATCAGTTAAAAGCTTCTCCATAAGTGTGGTATAGTGCATGAAATATTCCTTCAGTTGGAAAGGTAATATTTCTACACTCCACACATCTCTATGTTTTTGCATCGCCTGTTAGCTTGATGCCTATTTTGTTGTCTTTGTCTTGGTTCTGTGAAGGTACGTCAGTGTTTCAAAATATACCTTTACCAGGAAATAATCAGCCACCAAGAATTTTCCTGAAAAAGCCATTATCTGTGACACAAGGCAACATGGCTGACATCACCCGGTTTACTCTAACCACTTTGGATGAAGACACACCACAGCAGCACTTGGCAATCATCGTTGAGGACACACCAAAATATGGTACTTTATAGAGTCAATAATTTGCACCATTCCTTAAACTGCAAGAAGAGATAGATATAACTTTAAAATGTATGTGACTTACTCCAACACATTGATGAGTCAGTGATGTTTCATAATTTGGAAGCAGATCATAGTATTATTTTTTTCAACTTTTTTAACTTAACAAAAAGTTTTATTTATCATAATATTATCAAAATTATTTCAACTTTATCTGATTGTAGTTTTATTGTATCCGTGTGGTCATTCTCTCTGTAAAATTATATGATACAAGTTGAGCTTTATTTTATATTTCTATCAGGGAGACTTGTTCAAACAGATGCTACAGGAAATCATCAGTTGCTGAAGGGAGATGAGCTTTTGCCCCGTGATATCTTGATGGGGAAAATACACTACATCCACTCTGGTGATGCCTGGTCATCTTCTGGTAAATGCATTGAACAATTAATTACATCAATAACTTTTTGTAGTCAGATAAGAACTTTGAATGGAAAATTTTCACTTCAGAGTGGGGAAAATGCAATCTTAACAATTTTGTCTTTTTCAGCATAGAGTTCTTGTTGGCATGAAGTCAGGAAAGGAAGTTGTATCAATATTTCAAGAAAGCAATATATCATTAACTGAAGCATTTTTATTTGGGATAGCATTGTTTCCCATTTTTGTTTCTTTCCGTCAGACAATATCACCTTCAAAGCCTTCGATGGTCAATACTTCAGCAAGACAGTCACAATTCCTGTTGCAGTGGAGCCCAAAGAAAAAATGAGATTGATAAATCTTAGGCCAATTGTAGTGAAAGAAGGACACAATGTTGTTGTTGGCAAAGAGATGCTTGATGTGAAACCTTCTAGCCAAAGTACAAATGATTTAGTGGTCTTCTCAGTTCTAGATGGTGAGTTAAAAACTCTCTATTATTTCATGTCTTCATCATATGTCTATGATTATAACATAAGCAAGGAATTGTCCTTTAAAATTGAGATATATTTTCATTCTTCTCATTTTGAACTATGTAAAAAATATATTAAGTTTACAAATATTTGCAGAATTGTGATTTTTTATGTGTATCAATTTGTGATACTATTAACTCAGAAAAGTAAATCATTTTAATTAGTCATTCTTTTCTGTCAACAATGATAAAAATTTCCAAAGCCTCCTCTTCATCATTTTGTTACAATAACATCTTATCCACAGGTCCTATGGATGGGTATTTTGCACAAAAGTTAACAGGTGAAACTGTGAGGGAATTTACTTTTGATGATATCTCTAAAGGACTGGTTTTGTACAAAAATTTTGGAAATGAAAGCCACAGTTTGGACATGTGCAGAATTCACATTCATGATACCTTCCAGGATATCTTCATTCTGCTTCATATCAAGATATTAGACAAGGTTGGTTATTTTATTCCTGATTTGATTTGTCCTTGAACCAACAATACATGAATTTGCAAAGACAAACATTTGACTTTTTAGTTTTCATTTGTAAGAAAGAGGCAAATTTCAGGACAAAATTTAAGTTTCAAAATTAAAAGATAACTTTTCCCCTCATGAAATCCCATTTGTCTCACTTGGTTCAGATCAGTCTTCTGCCAACTGTTACAACCAACACTGGTGGCGTTGTTCATGAAGGAGAAATGTTCCAAATTACGAAGGAGAAGCTTGAAACGCAGATCCAAGACAGGTTACCTGTTCAATCTCCCTATGCTGTTTATTCTCTCTCCCCTTCACACCAGAATCCAAAGTATGGTGAGTGAGATGGGTTTTTTATATGGCGGAAGTTTTGTTGTTATATTCATTTGCCTTTTCTTTAAAGGTTTTCCTCTGCAATTTCTCCAAGCCATATTACTATTACTGTGTTTGTGAAAGTTAGAGAAAAAAGACGAGAAGCTGTAAAACATTTTCTTTTCTTGGTCTTATTTCAACCACACAAAAAAATTTGAAGAGAGGGAAAGGATCAGTTGATAAACTTTTACGCTATAACTCTGTACTGTAATACCAGTATTTTAATTTTTTTTTTAATTTAAAAGTAAGCTTCACTAAGTGATTAACAAGTCAAACAAAAGTTCTGTGCACTATTAGATGATCTTCCTTAAATGATTCCATTTCCACTAGGGGAAGTTTTGATGATTTTACCAACATCTGAAAGTGACGATGTTCACCATGATGGAGATCTCAGGGGACAAGAGAGAATGGCAGTGAAAATGGATCGCTTTACACAAAAAGATATTGATGAAGGACGCATCTACTACAAACCCACAGGGACAGAGAATGTAATGGATGAGATTTCATTTGAGGTAAATTAATTCATTTTCAAAGAATTAGTCTTTAGATACCATTGGTTGGATCGATAGAGGAAGTTTCAACAATGGTGTTCTACATTTTGACTTGAAGTGATATTGTATATAATCTGCAAATTTGGAGCTCCCATGATGAATTATGCCTTGGTTTTTTTTTTATTGTGTGAATGATGTAACATTTATTCCAAATCCTTCTTCTGAAAATAGTTGGGGAACTTTTATTACAAACAGAAATTAATTTTTAGTATGGCATCGCCATTTATCTCTTGCTAATTTTGATCACAACTGACCCCCCCCCCCCTCAAAAAAACAAAACAAAAAAAAAACCAGCAGAAAATGCTCAAACATTAATAGATATCCTTTGTTCTATTTTCAAAAAGATATTGAAACAAAACAATTTTTTTTTCTCACATTAACAGAGGGAGGAAAGAAAAAGGAATGGCTCATATGTCATGTGGATCTAATTAGTACATTTTTTTCACAAAGAGATTGAAACAAGTAAAAGCTTACTCCTGTTTATCTTTAGTGAAATCCAGCATTAGAATGTTATCTTTTCATCCATTTCATCACTTTGTAGATCTCAGACACAGCAGATCCTCCCAATGTTCTCAAAGGTCAGCGTATTCAAATTCAGATTTTGGCAGATGAAACCCAGAGTCTTTCCTCACCAACTCTGGCACCAGGTGTGCATCTCAGGATGACGGTAAGTCTTGTTGTATAAATTCTGGGATGGATTACTAGAATCATTGAATTTTTAAGAGGAACAAGCTAATAAAATTAAATTTGCATCACCCTTTAAATACCTGGATATGGATGTGGTTGTTTTACAAGATTACACCTAATTATGTAAACTACTCCATACTGGCACATTCCATTTATCACACAAAGAACTCATGCCGGGGTTGGTCCTAGCTGGAAATAATTACTCATGATATCTTGTTGAGCACTCTTATAACAGTTTGAAGCTCTTGTTCAGTTCTTTTGAAAATCTTAGATATAGAAATTTAAAACCAAATGTCATTCAAGATACGGCTCTCATTTCACTGTGTGGGCATACAAAATGTCACAATTAGTTGAAACCCTGCATGAAATTAGCTACTTTAGAATACTGTCCCATAGGGGTACAATTGTAGGTGCTTGTGTTAAATGATAACTTTATTTTCGGCAGACAAATATTGCTTCCAGAAAAGGAATAATTTTCAATGGGAATTATATTTTGTGAAAATAGATTTAAATTACAAGATAACTTTGGCTCAGGGATTTAAAATAAAAGAATGATTTGTCATAAATTTATGTCTGTTCTCATTTTAACTAGCTTAAGTAAAATTTCTTCAAATTTCTTATTGTGTTTCTGTCAAAAGGTCTTTGAGAATCAAGTTATGCCAATCACATCCTCACAAATGGCATTTCAAGATGATGATACTCCAAGCATGAACCTGGTGTACAAAATCACAAGCCTTCTGTCTCCCTCAGAAGGAACACTTGAACACATTGACCACCCATTCAAACCTATTCTAAAGTTTACGCAGGATGACATCAATAACAACAGAGTCATTTACAGGCCACCTTTGAATGAGTTGAGAAAGGATGTCTTCGAAGTTTCTTTTTCTTTCATTGGTAATTGCCCTCCCCCAGTCCTCCTTCTTTTACGTCCAGGAATGTTTCAGAAGAATGTTTCAGATTCAAAGAGTTTATCTCAAATGGCGATTATTCAGAAGTGAGCAAAGCACCCGAATGCAGATCATGATTTGTTATCGTGATTTATTATTGTCAGGACGGAATATTTTACTTCCTTTGTTGGGTATGCACAGTAGGAAAAATGATGAAGCTCAGCAAATTAAAAATGAAGATGGTTTTTTTTCTTGATACACTCGAAATGATGGCATATTGAAGATTTTTGTTAGAAATATAGAAGTACAAAAATTCAATCAAAATTATATTAATAACATCTTTAAAAACTTTTCAATGATTTGAGTATTAAGTAATTTTGATATAAATATGGATTTCTTCCTCAGTGATGGACAGAAAAAGGATTGGAGAACTGACTGAGCACCAATTCACAATAAAAGTTATTCCTGTCAATAATTACCCTCCTAAATTCACAAATCCAGTTCTTAACTTGACTGTGCTAGAAAAGAACCAAATTCAAATCACGTCTGCTATGCTTGAGGTCGAGGACGTAGACACTGATGGACAAAACTTGCAATTGACTCTGAAGAAAGCTCCTACAGCTGGTTTAATCAAGAAGCTGTTCAATGCCAGAAGAGCTATTCTACGAGAAGGTATGATATAAATTTAGTAGTTCCAAATTTTGCGGTTTTCTTTGTCTTTCAACCCAAAGGCTGCAGATTATATCAAGAAATAGAGTAAGATCAAGCACCTAGTCCTATCCAAGATGGAAGTCAGAGGTCCCATGTGCATATTGCATACATGTTAAAGAGCAAGGCAAAAATTCTAAATATGTACATTCCTGCCAACCATCCCGGTGACATGCAGATAGAAACAGAGACAAGAAAAGAGATGAGAGTATGTGCAGCTTTTAAAAACATAAATTACTCAACTACTTGGTTTGAATGAGCTACTGGCATTTTGTTAAATAAAAAAAAGGTAATAATGTTACCTTAAAATGAGATTTTTGTTGAAAAAAAAAAAAATCACTTTATTCATGCAGTTAGATTGCATCTCAGTCATATTTTGAAGAAAGAATTGCTAAAATACATTCTCCTTTATTCTTTGGTGGCTGATTTGTCTCTGATTAATCCTTCTTGTTTTCCAACAGTAAACTAAACCAAATCAAGTAGGATCAAAGTAGTCCCTATCAAATTTATTTGAGGATAATTTATTCAAAAGATTTTATTGTCTTTATTTTCCATTTATATTCACAAAATCAAATAATTGTTTTCTATATGTTTTTTTTTTCCAGCTGAGAGGTTTTCCTATGCTGAATTTGAGATGGGAATTTTCCAGTACGTCCATACGGGCAGCATTGAGCCTCCTCATGATGCTGCCATTTTTACTGTGAGTGATGGAGTTCACAATGCGTCCACTACCATCAACTTCATCATCACCAAGATTGATCGAATGGCACCAAAAATGTTGCCAACTGCTTCATGTCAAATCAACATCAATGAAGGTTTGCACATGCTATATTGAAATTATTTTTTATAATAATAAACATAAATTTATTTGTCTAAATATGGTGTTTTAGCTGCGCTGTTTAAAGGTGAGTTGTTGGCATATGTCATAGAATGACTGGGAAGGTAGGGAGTTACACACCAGCAATTTTTCAAATTATGATGATTTGACTGTCTGTAATCTTAACATTAATTTTTGTCTTCATCTGATTTTATCTTTTTCTTATTGCAGGAGCAACAATGGATATCACAAGAAATGAGCTCATTTTCTCTGACGAGGATGACAGGGATGATGACATAAGCATTGTTTTGGCAAAGGAATCTGTTCACGGACACTTTGTCAAAAATGGTCGTATAGTTGATGTTGGGTCCAGCTTTACTCAGGAAGATGTCAACCAAGGAAATGTGAGGTAGATACTGAGTGTTTGTTTTGTGTGTGCATGCTCTTCTTCTTTTTTCTTTTTTTTTCTTTTTAAAGTAGCCATTGTAAAGCACCTTGAGCATGACATTTTTGTGGTAGGGCGCAATAGAAATGTTATGCATAATTATTATTATTGTAAGTGAGAATTAATTGATTATTATTGATTACGTCTTATTTTATCTTGAGACCAATCATTTCAATGGTGTGTGGAGGGGCGAAGAGAACATTGAAATTTCATTTTGTGTACAAATGAATAAGGTTCAGTTGGTTTGGTATTGGACCTCCATGCAGACAATTTGGTAGGTTTGGAACATCCTGCCAATTACAGAGCAGTGCTGCTTTGCAGCTGACACCTTTTTTGACCTCATCATCCCTTGGAACACTCTGGAGGGAGAAATCTGTCATCATGATTTGATTTCATTCTTTGTTCACATGATTCATTTTTTAAATGAGTATTAGGTATGTCTGTTTTCTTTTCTTCTAGATTTGTAGCTCCTCAAGAAATTGGTGCCAAACCAATCACGGAGCTCTTGTATCTGAATGCCAGTGACTCCAGTGGGAACAGCTTAGAAAACCAGATGGTGTCAGTCTTCATTCGCCCCGTGGATAATTTGGCTCCTGTTGTCAACTTTGGCTCTTTGGTCATGGTAAATAAAATATAAAAATATAATGACAAGGAATCAGATACTCTTCTTTTTTTTTTCTCCATGGTGATGATAAACTCAATCTACATACCGACCAATTATACAGTATAAGACAACACAAATAGAGATTGAGATGTATAAGAGAAACTTAGCTTATCAAAACTTGTCCATGTATTTAAATAACTCTTTTTAATTCCTTCATTTTGGTAGAAACACTCATACACAGTACCAACTTTCAATTGAACATAGCCTCCTACTTGTTTATGACAGTTTAACTTTTCTGACTGAATTTCAAGCTTCAAGATTCCAGTTAAATGCAACAAAAAAAAGAGAACAAAAGGGCATTTTGAAGTTAAAGGTGCATCAGAAAAATGGAAGAGGACATGGACTGTTAACCATTTAAAATTGGTGCAAACCCATTCCACAGGTAGAGGAAGGTGAGGAAGTGAAGCTGGGCCCAAACACGTTGGACGTCATGGACATGGACAGCCTGATGAACAGACTGACTGTTGTCATCCAACAGCAGCCATCCTTTGGAAAGATCCTGGAAATAAATCAAAGTAACCTTTGATTAATTACACTCAAGAATGAAAAATTAAGCAAGCCAATCCAGAAAACTATGCAGTTATACTGCATCTGGTCTCTCCATTAGTTCATACATGTTGATAAGATAAAGATACTCTAATTTTTTATTTTGAGAGTTGAAAATCTCTTTGAACTTCAGATTTTAATTAAGTCATTCCGTTATTTCCAACTCCAGTACTCAGATTTTCACTGAAAGGGAGATTTCTTACATCTGTCCTTTGACTGCAGCATTCTCAGTTGAAATTTGAGAGAGAATTTTCACTTCTTTTTTGTTTTCTAGAGTTTGAGAAAAGAAACAAAACAAGATTGGAGACATTTTCAGTCCAGGATTTGCTGACTGGGAACATTGTCTACTTGAACAGTGATCACCGGGACAAGGAGCCTGTTGCAGACGCTTTCCTATTCTATGTCACTGATGGCACAAATGATTCACCGCTTCATCGATTCAATATTTCCATTCATGTTAGTCCTGATTCAAGAATTCAAAATTTGTTCTTTTCTTTTTTTTTCTTCCTTTTTTTTTATGTCGAAATAAAACAAATTTTTATTTTTATGATTACTATTTCTGTAATTCAATATCCACTTTTTTTTTTTTTAGAATCTTTATTTCAAAATCTCATTTAAAGAAAATTTCTGAAAAAGTCAAGTAAAAAAAAGAGGCATAATTTCAGCTGTTGGGTTTTGAATGGGTAATTATTCTTTAATTATTTGTGTATGAGTGTAGGCATAGCAAGCTAATAAAATCCATGCCATTTTTTTCATTCCAGCTGATAAATGATGAACCCCCTGCAATAATCACAGAGCAGTTGTTTGTGGAGGAAGGCAAATCAGTCGGTTTGACCAATGCCTCCATGTTTGTCGTTGATTTGGATTCTATCCCTGAAGATCTGGTGTTCACAATAGAATCGATTCCAACCAATGGATACCTGCTAAAGAAAGAGTTTGTTCAAGACCCTCTGTCAAAAGCCTTTCTCCTCAAAGACAAACTGACTTTCACATACGAGGTAAAAAAACAAGTCAATTTTTTCTCTTTAATTTTGGAGGAAGCTACAGTAATGTTTATGGCATTTAATGTAATGCCAAATACTTCCTACAATTAAATATTTACCCCTCAATCTCTGTCAGTATATCTATCTTTCTGTCTGTCTCTCACTCTCTCTTTATCTGTCTCTATCTCTGTCTCTCTCTCTCTCTCTCTCTCTCTCTCTCTCTCTCTCTCTCTCTCTCTCTCTCTCTCTCTCTCTCT
>JBCIKM010093804.1:0-14553 GCA_039654465.1 Melibe viridis | reverse complement strand
GGTACACTCAACTCAGGTGTGAATGAGTATGTGGTGAGGAGGTCAGTCAGTGTGTCAGTCTGTTAGAGATGTACTCGGTACACTCAACTCAGGTGTGAATGAGTATGTGGTGAGGAGGTCAGTCAGTGTGTCAGTCTGGTAGAGATGTACTCGGTACACTCAACTCAGGTTGTCTGTTTTGGAAAGATTTTAGGGAGCAATGCACTTTGTACACTCAACTCAATTATAGATGTTTACACAGTCAAAATAGCAAAGCCATCCAGACTGGTTTGTTTGCACATTTCCCCGTTTTGGGTTTTGATGTAAATTACAATTTTAAGACCTAGAACTAAGTTCTTGGGTAGTTGGCTTCCTACCACCACCCCTGGCAGGTATTGGATGGTCGTGGTGCTACAGACAAAGACAGTTAAATATATTACTTATCTACCAGCTCTAAACATGCTCTGGTTTGTTATGCTTCGTTATGCCATGTTATTATTATTGTTGTTTTTATGCTATAATCTGAGTGAAATCTTTACATCTCGTCTCTTTCTTCCTCCAGGCTTACTTGCTTTCCACCAACCACTGCCATCAGAAGGCCTCCTGCCAGGAATGCGTCACCGAACAGGACCCGCTGTGCGGCTGGTGTGTCATTGACAATGCCTGCACGGCCCGCCAAGACTGCGTCCAGTCAGCCTTCAGCCCACACTGGCTCCCCGCCGCCAAGTCCACTTGTGTCGGCATCACAGACATCAAACCCTCGGCCTTTAGTTACCAGTCACTGGAAGCCTCAAACCCTGGGGCACAGGTATGAACTACAGGAAATAGAAAAAAAATAAAATTGAAAAAAAAAAAAAAGGAAGATGGTACAGACACAGTGCCAAAATGAATCAAAGCCATAGAAAGAAAGAAAAAAATACAAGAGTCATTCTACCCTATACTGAAAAGAATTAGAAGAACTTACCAAGTGGATTTTTGTTTTTTTGGGGGTTTTTTTACATATTAAGACAACTTTACTTCTTTTTTTTCAACTACCCACAGCCTTTGTCTTGAGAATCATACATTCCTAGAATGCCCTCATTGAGGCTAAAAGATATGTTAGATTTGTGCGCAATACAAAGACCAAATCTGAATAAAATATCTATTGATTGTATTTGAAGTTGATTTTTGAAATGATAAATAGACTCCCAGCAGTCTGAGTACACATCATCAGATGGAATGTCAAAATGCAAAGCCTGTAATGCTGAAGGATTTAAAGCTATTTTGACATTCTCATTTTAAAACTAAATCCAGTTTTTCACTAAAACAAAATACCCCCCTCCCCCCCTTTTTTTTTTTTTTTTGTCCTTTTATTTGTTCATCCCTGAATTCAACAGTTATCCTTCCTTCTGGAGTCTGTGACTCTGGTGCCCTCCAACGACCTTGACCTTGGCTGTCTTTACCAGGCGGGCAGCCGCCAGCAGCAGACGGCAGCCTCCGTCAAGGGTGACGGCACCGTGACCTGCCCACTGCCTCAGCCGTCCAGCTTGCCACAACTTCCTAAGGGTAAGGGTGAGTAGACGGATGTTGTCTGACCTCCCCCGTTGTCTTGGTTGAGGGCAGCTGAGACTGCCACCCAGTGTGGAGGGGTTTTGTGGGGTTGTGTCTAGTATAACCACAGGGGTTTGTTTATTTAGCTTAGTGCTCTCGGTGTCAAGACTTTCTGGGTTAAAGGGTGTGTCGATTTGAACTCTCTGCCTTCACTTTCCCCATCATATTATGTTGTTATTACTTTTCTTGGCCAAAGAAATTTCACTGCCAACATAACCAAAGTACCTCGTTAGCTGTGAATGGATAGCCAACCTGTGGAAATAATATGGGATTATTGCTTCTAACAGGCTACCAAGTCTTGTCCAATCTTTCCTGTTGCCGTTATCTGGGGTATTATATTAACATTATAGTAATTAAAAGCACCATGGGAGTGCTGTTGACCATGGATAGGATTATCTTGAAAGTGCCACCACATGTTATACAATTTTGTTTTGAGAGTTGTGTTTGGGACTGGCTGCCACCCATCGACGACTTTTGGAACAACGTTCACACCGAATAGAAAAACTTGTCTTTTGTTGGCTATTCCTTTTTTTTTTAAATTTTGCTTAAAATCAACCTTGTGCAGCTTATGTGGCAGGGAGATGCGGTGCTCGCCTCTCAAGTGAAAGGTCTTGGGTTCGAGTCCCATTTAGGTCGGTTGTCATTCCCTAGTGCTAGGGATGTAATGGTATTGTAAGGCGTATAGAGCACCCCGGTGTATATGTGCTGTATAAATGGTTTCTTCTTCTTCTTATTATTATTATTATTATTATTATTATTATTATTATTATTATTAACCTCAAAAAATGTCAAGTGCTAATGGACAAAAAGAAAAGATGGGATTTCTCAGAGTTTAATTTTTGTTCTTGTAACTTTTTATTTCTTGTTCCTTTATCAATCCTCATCATAATAATGCAATGCTGCTTTTATCCCGTTCTTCAAATCTCGTCTAACTTATTTATCTCCGTGTCTTTTATATCTGAAAATATGAAAATTGTATCCAGACCACGAGGACTTGTCATTGCATTTCCGCGTGAAAGGGAAATCCATCGTCACCCGCAGTGTGTCAGTCTACAACTGTGACGTCCATGACTCGTAAGTTTGTGCAGCCAAACCTTCCTCCATACTAGTTAGCTTCCTGTAAGATGAGATGAGGCATAATGTTTGTAGGGTACTTGGGAAAGGGGGATGGGGCGGGGGTTGATAGCTCAAGAGCTCAGTTTCACATACGGCAAATTAAAAATTAAAACCGCTGTACGTTATCAACACAATATATTGCAAAGGACCCAAAATTGTCCTATTTTGTATATTGTCAACACAATATATTGCAAAGGAACCAAAATTGTCATATTTTGTACATTGTCAACACAATATATTGCAAAGGAACCAAAATTGTCATATATTTATAATTCATATTTTTTACTACTTATTTTCTTTTCAAGTATTTTGATGAAGCGGCAGTCAAACCAAACTATTTACCTCATTTTCTTTGTCTGCTTCAGTTTCTGTCAAGCAATCGTTAGACTACAGTCTATTCATATTGATGGATTTTCTACTATATCAATTAGCAAACTTTAAGAACCTGTGATTACGGCATTGTAAACACATTAGAACCGGACATTGGGAATAAGCCCTGCATAAATATGCATTACATACATACATCATACATACCTACATTCATTCTTACATACATACATACATACATACATACATACACACACTCAGGCACGCATGCATACATACCTACCGACAGACAGACAGACATACATACATTCATCCAGTCATCCAAGACCGACTGACATACAGACAGACATCCATTCATCCATTCATCCATCATCCATCATCCAAGACCTGCTGGTCTGAGAAAAAAAAATCTTGATTTTTTTCTCAATGCTTCCTTTACATTGATCCATCTGACATGTCCAAATGAGAATGTGAAGTGAACGTATGCATGACTTGCAATGTGCATCTGTGTTGTTTGTCCTGTGCCCGGTACAGGTGCACAAGCTGCACACAGAGCTCCTTCAGCTGCCAGTGGTGCCACATGAGTGGCAAGTGCATGGAGGCCGGGGCAAAGTGCATCGACAGCGTCGGGAAAGAGGTGAGTGTCGTTCCTCCGTTCCGGGTTATGAAGCCAAAGAAAAGATGGCAGTCAAATTATGGTTACAAAGCTTTGAAGTGAAACGTTGAAACATGTTGAAAAGACGAGTTTCGAAAAACAAAGAAACAAATTCATGGCCAGACTACTAAAGAGTTCCTGAACGCCCCTCGATAACCAAACAAAAAAAGTCAAGCAATAAACAGCAACAAAAACAAAAATCAAACAAATTGCCCCAAATAAAAAGAAATAAATGACAAAGAAAATCCCCGAAAACAAACCAACACAAAGCCAAAATATTTTATAAAAATTGTAATCGGGTTCTCATTTGTAATTGTCTCATTTAATTTTCAGTCAAGACTTTCTGGTTCATGTTGTTATTTATACCTTCTGTTGTATTTGACAGCGTGGTAAATCGGCTCATTGGTCTCTTTTAATGAGCAGATACCACCAAAGGCAAGAGTAACTATTGTTTGGCTTAAGATCAAGTAATACCCCTTATGTATCGCTCATTAGGCAAATTACGGCACGGTGGAAAGATCATCTGCCTGTCTTTATTTCTTGTGATCCAGAGTTTTTTTTCCAACACTGCTAAGACGGTATGAAAGGATAAGGATAACAAAGCAAAACAAACCTCTAAAATCTCTGTCTGTAAATTAAATGTAATTTTAAGTTATCTTGCATCCAAGATTTTTTAAAAATCAGGATTTTTTAAAAACAAAATCCTGTGAAATGGAATCAATCACGATAAGAACAAAACCAAGCTGCCCTGATTGATGACTCACTGTGCTTTTCTCGTATTCCTGTGTTGTTGTTGTTGTTGTTGTTGTTGTTGCTGCGGTGGGTACGGTTCAGATGCCGGGAATCCAGAAGGAGAATCAGTGCCCTCGCATTCTGTCCCAGTCCAAGGACGCCAGCATCCTGGTGCACTCTGGTCAGGAGAAGCAGATCGCTGTCCGTGTCGGTGATTTGAAGGTATGATGCCACGTTGTTCTCTTACTTCATTCATTCATTCATTTATTTTATTTTTTTTCTCTCTCTTTCTTTTTTTATCAGTCCTATACATCATCATAAAAAAAAATTTTAAAAATTGTTACATGTATAACAGTATAACAGGCAGTTTTTATCATCTTAATGTGTTATATGTATTGGTTATTTCTCAGGGTTATGGTATTGTAAAGAATGTAGAGTAATGCTGATGAATGTGAATAAGTGTTCTGTAGGCCTATACATGTCCATTTCTAATTAGGGTAGACACTATTCTTCCATGAACGAATACATTTTGCTGAATAGAATTACCATAATTTTTAATTTTTTTAAAATTTTGGTTTGTAGGCAAATAAAGATGTAGTTTATACATAAAATGTTTGAGTGGAGCTTGATTAAAGAATTGACAGGTTTATTTTATTTGCGTGTCTACTTTTATTCAAGGGGTTTCCCCGTAACACGCAGTGACGATGAGCAGCCAATCAAATCTGTTTAAATATTGTTACAATGTGGACAAATAGTCACCTCGTTTAATTTGGTTTTAATTCACGCTTTGATCCGAGTAATTTAACCTTTATTGTCCTTGTGTGGTTTTCCTTCCCAGGCAGAGCAGATGTCCAACATGAAGTGTGTTTTCACGTACTCGGGAGAGAGAAAAATTGTCAGCGGGAATATTGCATCCTCCAGTCTGACCTGTGACCCTGTGAAGGTAGGTGGCAGGAAAAGGAGCGGCGGTGAGATGTTGGTAATATTAACAAATAAAACAGATAGATGGCACAAAAAGAAGCAATTAGGTATGGGTAAAAAGAAAAAATAATTTTTTTTTTAAATGGCCTGTCAGCCTGCCAAACACACGCCCTTGGCATCTGCAAAAGAACAGACAAGTCGTGAAGCTTACACTCGATGCCAACGGGAATCACTCATGTTGCGCATGATAAACCACGGTAACTCCGACCAGGATTTGAACACCCGCCCTTCGGCAAGTGAGTCGTACACCTGACCAACTCATGTTAAACCACAGTAACTCCGACCAGGATTTGAACACCCGCCCTTCGGCAAGTGAGTCGTACACCTGACCAACTGAGCTACAAGGCCACACCCACCAGGTATGGGTGATGTTGACAAATGAAACAAGAGACAGCAACTAATGGCGCCATACTACTATCAGAGAGATTAACATCACTACCTTTGAATACACCAGGGTGTTTTTGTTTCCCTACGGCTGAATTTTGCTGAATGACTGAACAATTTTTATTTAGCGTCACTATCAGGGCACATTATGTATATCGTCAGTGTCATAAACAAATCACTTATCTCTATGATGAAATTCTGACTGCAAAACACTTATGTCCCCTCAAACATACTTGTTATTAAAATTCTGATAATAAATGTTACTAGTGTTTATAAAATATGAATTTATAATATGAATCTATCAAATATTATCTCTTCTATTCAAACAACAGAAACAGACTTGAGTAGTTGGCTTGCGATACGTATGATATGTGTCGACTAAAGTGGTTAACATTTTATATTTTACTACTAAATGATTGATTTTACATAATTTTGTATTGATTTGTTGCGTCAACAGTTTACCTTCCAAGAAGAAAGTCCCTATGTTGTGGCAGACTTTCACGCCACGTGGGGACCCAGTGACCTTCCTTTGGACAACCCGGACAACGTTCAAGGTCAGTGGACAACATTTGCACCTCATTCATATACCACAGACCTATTCATGGTCATCACCATCCTCAAAGTCCTTTACAACACCGTATCCCTCAAAGTCCTTTACAAAACCATATCCCTCAAAGTCCTTTACAACACCATATCCCTCAAAGTCCTTTACAACACCATATCCCTCAAAGTCCTTTTCAAAAGCATATCCCTGGAAGACAAACAACTTTATATAACACATTAGGACAATACAAACTGCCTGTAGTTAGGCTTGTTGCCATTTTTGAGACAGACACAAAGTTGTCTGATCTAGGACCAGGGGGACCTCTGAGCTTTACATCCATTTCTGATAGGATGAGATAGGTGTGGTAAAGTGTCTTACCCAAGGACACAATGCTAATGGCCAGATGTGTTTTTTTGTTTTCTTTCAATATGTTAAATGGAATGGCCTATTGTAAAAAGTTGAACTTATCAGATAACTAACTGAAGAAAGGAAAGATGTTTTATTTTTAAATTAAAAAAAAAAAAAAAATGGGCAGGAGCACAACGTCCCCAGTAGTTCTTCATCTTCGAGGCATTTGTATTATTTTACGATACACTCCACCATCAGGAAGAATTAGAAGCTATATTTCAAATTCTTAAGCTTTACTAGTTTATCCTGAAACCACGAAATTTTTGTTCTGTGATCATGTTTTTTCTTTTTTTAAACGCTGTCAAACTTTTATGATTCACCCTTTTTGAACCTCCCTCTACACTGCCACCACCCCCTTCCCCTCCCCCCTCCTCCCCCTCTCAAATCAATAATACGTGTCGTTGTTGCCACCATTTTGACAGTGCGTATCTACAAATGCCGCTACATGGTGGCCTACTGTGGCCAGTGCCTGTCTATGGACAAGGAGTACGAGTGCGGCTGGTGCCAGAACTGCGACAGCAAGGACGACCCACAATGCAGCGGCACTTGCACTTTGAGCACCGAGTGCCCCGCCAAGAAGTGGCTTGACCGACAAGCCACCTGTCCCAACCCACAGATCACTCGGGTGAGCTGATGGCAGAAGCTAAATCTTCTCCTTTCAAATATTGTCATTATTGCATTCGTAAAATCCGTTTTTCCTCAACATGTCTAAACGGAATATCGATGCCGTTTTCGAACATCATCATACATTCCTAATCCAAAATAGGAACGTACGATCTTGTTAGAAAACAATACTGATAGATCTATGATTCAGAGTTCCATTTTTATTGTAAATTAGTTGGCATGTCCAGCAGCTTTACCGGGTGTTCTGGCAGTGACGTGGTCACCAACCATGATCCATTGGTGAATTAACTATAGTATATGCTTTCCGTCTACGATTGTAATGAGGATTTAGCATTATATAATTAGTGTCCAATAATGTTATGTTACATTACGTCTCACAAAAGCAAAGAAATCAATTTGAAGATTTTGTTTCACTTTAAGAATAAAAAAAACCAAAAACAGATGCGGTTTAGGAAAGAATGTGATTAAAAGCCAGTTACTTTACACCTCTTCACTCAAACGGAGCAGTCTTTTTTTGCCCAATGAAGAATCAAAGTCTATGAAGTGAATGGGAGAATAAAGTCCCATCCATTTGGTTCTGCAGCTCTTCATAAGTCACCACCCTCCCCCCACCCCCTTCCATTCCACATTGTTGTTCATATCATTGAGGAATGGAATTGTTTTGAATGGCATATTTGATGTAAATTATTTTTTTTTTTTATATTGGGACATGCTTGTCCATCTTGAATGAACACTGGCTAGAAAATTGTTTTTCTTCTATATAGAAAGGAATGAAAATTTGCTAAAAACTGCAACTTTTAACCCATTCTAAGGAGTAAAGACCTTCCATAATAAGAACCTTTAAGTGGAATTTCTCATGTTTGAGTTTCAATACAGCATATCTTCTTTCCTCACAACATTCCTGACAATTAGAAGAATTTGTAAAGACACAGTCCCAAGACAGGTCAAAGCCATAGAAAGAATATTAAAAAAAGAAGAAAAAAAATTCACTAGAAATTCCTGCATGTCAACCTTGCAATGATGCATATCTTTTTTTTCCAATGCGCCAACAGTTCAGCCCAGCCAAAGGTCCGATCGAAGGAATCACGCTGGTCTCAGTGTCGGGAATCAACCTTGGCAAAGCATACACAGACGTGACGGCCAAAGTGGCGGGAAGGGATTGCGCAATGACGTCAGACAACTACCAGGCCTCCACCAGGTAAATCACGACCTACATTGTTTGGTCTTGAGAGCCGAAACTGGGTCGCAACTCTCGTCCGTCTTTGTTTAGCACTAAATATTCTTAGTGAGGGAACGAGATTCTTCAAGGCCATCGACTCCCACCCAGGCTGTCATCACACCAGAATCCTTTACTCGGTTCGGACTGGGTGAATCGTACGTAAATCACCGCTGAATTTTGAGTGTTGCCTTGCTTACTTCCTAACTGAACTTATATCAGCCCCAAGCCAACTTGTTTTGTTTTGTTATCCATATCCCTTCATACCGCCTTACCAGTGTCGGGACCTAGCTCCAAGGAGCTAGGAAAACCTCTGGATCACAAGAAATGAAGACAGGCAGATGATCAGTCGTCTGTGCCCAAGCCAACTTCCTTGACTTATTTACTCATTCCCTGGGGCTTCTGCTTGGAACGTAGGTCAAGGGTCAGCTACAGGCATCCTCCATCTCTGCCTGTTCAGAATAGTGACCTTCAATTTTCCCCAAGGAGTCGCCTCTGCTTCAGAAGGACTCGTGTCTCTCCAGGTGGTTGTGGACGGCACTTCTCGCACTTTGTTATTCTGGTCTAGTTTTTTACACATTTGGTCAAAGTGTTCTTGTTTTGTTTGTCTTCTGTGACCTTGAATAATGTGTTGTGAAGGGGCAGTAATTTCCTCACCTTTCCACCGTTTGTCTGTGATCTTGAATAATGTGTTGTGAAGGGGCAGTAATTTCCTCACCTTTCCACCGTTTGTCTGTGACCTTGAATAATATGTTGTGAAGGGGCAGTAATTTCCTCACCTTTCCACCGTTTGTCTGTGACCTTGAATAATGTGTTGTGAAGGGGCAGTAAATTCCTCACCTTTCCACCGTTTGTCTGTGACCTTGATTAATGTGTTGTGAAGGGGCAGTTATTTCTTCACCTTTCCACCTTTTGTCTGTGACCTTGAGTAATGTATTGTGAAGGGGGGAGATAATTTCCTCACCTTTCCACCATTTGTCTGTATCTTTCCAGGTTCAAGTGTGAAGTCCGACAGGTTGACATGGTGACCAGTGGAAACATCTCTGTCACGGTGGACAATCTGTACACAGCCGAGTCGGATTCCGAGTTTCATTTTGTGGTAAGCCCAGTTTTTCTTTAACTCTTATTTTTGACATTCACAACCTTAAGCATATGGACTAGAATGTTGGGGGGAGGGGGGGGGGGGACTTTTTTTCCGTTATGCATTCCTTTTTTTTTTTTTTTCCCCCCTCTTTTCTTCTTTGTATATTTTTGATGGTATATGAAGCTCCGGGTATTTTCTGGGGAAATTTTTTTTTTTTTATGAATAGTTGGCATCCCTGTATGGAATTATTTTTCCTGCGTTGGAAGTGGACTGGGTTTTGATACAGGGATTGTGGAGATTATTTTTCTTTTTTTTTAGATTTTCTCATAACGTGTATTTATTTTAAACCAATTATCTAATGGGCAGTGATAACTGTTATTGTCCCAAATAAGTGTTTTTGTCCCAAATAAGTGTTATTGTCCCAAAATCCATTTATCAAGTTAGTTTTGACAGCTGCTGCTTATGGCTCATTCTCTGTCCCTTTGTTTGCATCTCTTTCCTTATTTATTGATTTGTTAACTCAGATTTCCCTAAAACTTTTAAACCACTTCAAGGAAACACACAGTTGAAGACTGATCACGTAAAGACGAATGCTAAATAGCTTAAATAAGGCAGAACACTATATTGATATTTCTGTTGAGATTGTCTTGTAGTCTTTGATCTCTATCTTTTTAGTCTTTAACCTATGACCTTCCTGACCTTTTATTCTTTAACCTGTGACCCTCCTCAGGACCCTATGATCAAGGGGCTTGTGCCAACGGCAGGTCCCAAGTCAGGGGGCTCAACTCTGTATGTCCTTGGAGAACACATGGACGCAGGCAGCGATGTAGAGGTTAAAATGGAAGGAGGAATGTGCGATGTGGTCAAGTAAGTTCTCATTCATCCTTCAGGGATGGAACATGCTCAGGAAAAACCTGAAATCGGGGTTGTTTTTTTTTTTTTAAGTGCGCAATTTTTTTGTTTTTTTTTGTTTTTTTTTGTTTGGCTTACTTTATGCCTATGTATGAATCTGCAGATGGACCTCTATGTATAACTGTCAATTTATAATTCAACATAGAAAATTGAGTCATTCCGGATTGCTTTTTTTGTAATTTTATTTTTGGGTATTTTTTTAAAATTGAAACTTTATTAAATTTCAGGAGAAACCAAACAGCCATTGAGTGCCGAACTCCTCGCTGGACAGACAAGAATCTGGAGGTCACTGTGGAGGTCAGCTTTGGTGGCTACCGTAAAGTGGCTCCAACCAAGTTTGAGTATAAGGAAGATCCGGAAATTTCCCTGATTGAGCCGCTGAAAACAATCATGAGGTATGCAAATACATGGACTCGGTCCAGCAACTCGAGACCGAATGTGAAATCTGATTTTATATAATGTTGTTTTAGCCATATACTATGCAGTTATGGTATTTTAAATCCATTGTAAAGGGTTGTTGGTTTGTTTGTTTTTTTGTTTATAAAGTTGAGAAGATTTTGCATTGAGATTAACACCTATGGTATTAGGAGGGGAGTTCTTTTATTGTAAACTGTAACTAGGTATTAGGAGGGGAGTTCTTTTATTGTAAACTGTAACTAAGTGCGAGGTCGGCTGACTGTGTCCTAAAGGAACCACAAGATTCTGGAGGACGTGCCAGAGTGGTGAGGTAAGGTCATAAAACAATTACAACAAATCTCCATCATTGACTGTATAAAAAGGATTGTTTCTGTTTTCTTCATGTTTTGGATTTTTGTGTTTTTTCTCGCAGTGGGGGAACATCTATCACAATTCGTGGAGACAGACTTGACTTGATCAGCAAACCAGAATTTTTCACCATCTGGAAAGGAAAGTCTCAAACTGAGGTAAATATCTTTGAAAAAATGTGGTTTAGTTTTGAAGCGCTCATCATCATCATCATCATCATCATCATCACATTGTGTCTGCCCTCTTAAATGCTGATAAATGTGTGCTTTTGTAGAGTCTGTTCATGTTTTAATGTCTATTCATGTGGGTTCAATCCCTGCTGGTGTTATCATGTTGTGCCCTTGGGTAAGGCACTTTACCACACTAACCTCTGCTTATCGCAGGTGGATGTAGACAACATTGTCCTTCTGTCCAAAACAGATCAAAAGCATTTGTGTATGTATTGTCCCTGTTGAGAAAGGGTATCACCCAAAACATTTAGTCCTTACGGAAACTTACATACTTCCACCACAGTATTTTATTCTCTGTCCAAAACAGGAGGCTTATATTTTCATATACTGTTTGGTGTGTGGTGTTTGGTGTCTACTGTCAAGAGCGCGTTTCTGTAAAGTGCTTTGAAGTTGGCGTTGACTGTTGATGGACGCTATATAAATGGCCATATATCATATCATCATATATCGTGTGGTATATACCATCATGAGAGTTTTGGCCACCCACCGTATCCATATCGCATTTTGTTGACCAATTTAAAGAATAAGATAATAAGTCAACGTGTGTTTTAAGTCGTCCTGCATACTTTGCCGACAGCCTGGCTAGTAGCCACAGAAACTTGGCACTCGTTATGAGCGACTGAAATACTTATAAAAAATGGCCTTGGAAAACTCACTCGCTTTAGCAAGTCATTCAGTCAATTCTAGAGGGTAGATGTGCATAAATTCTCCTCTTCCTCCTCCTCCTCCCCCTCCTCCTCCCCCTCCTCCTCCTCCTCCTCCTTGGCATTTAAAGCTCTGCTTCATTGAAAGGTAACTCCTGGATGGATTGGAGAAAAATGCTTTGTGTTGTGCTTTCTTTACTTTCCAAACATATTTATTTTTATTTTGAACAAATAGTTCTCATTCTGTTCTTTTTTTCTTTCTTTTTTTTTTTTTTTTTTTTAGGCTTCAAATAACGTATCAGTAGACTTAAAATTTTGTTCTACACTGTTTTATTCTTACCAGAAATGTCAGGTGAAAAGTACAAACATCATGGAATGCCAAGTGCCGGCCATTGTGGCGCCCTCTACCAACGTGACGGAGACCAGCCCGCTGGAAGTGGAGTACGGCTTCAACATGGGAGATGTGGAAAACTTGCGCAACATCTCTCAGCGGCCCAGCTTCAAGCCGATGCTCTACTACCCCAACCCCTTCGTTGCGCCCTTCAAGGAAGATGAACAAACCAAACGGCTGGGAAACGGAGACTGGCTTTCCATCCAGGTGAGAAGATTTCCCTGTACATAATTTGTGTTTTGTGCGGACAATACCAAGAAATCATTTTGCCAAAAAAAAAAAAGCAAAAGCAAACCACAAAGACCAGGGATGTGATATTCCCGTCCCAGTCAAGGCGAGGGCAGTGACTTTGTGAAGTAGTTTTAACTTTTTTTGTCATTGATTTTATTCACTTTTCTCTCTGACGTGGTCTAGTCTGTATTTTGTACCATCTTCACAAGACTCATCATTTGATCCAATAATATTTTCTGATGACCAGTGCCCATTATATCATATGTGATTTCCAAAGCTGCCTGTGAAAAGTAACTGAACTCTACTTAAATGCTTTGTCATAAAATTATAAATCAAAAACATCACCTCCTTTTTTTTTATATGTTAAAGTTAAAGTCATATTCAAGCAGGCCAAATCTGACATTAAACTTCACTCATACAAACGTCCCAATTGTGACTTCCTATAACAAACCATGGGGTACTTAAACCAAATTTACCTGTCTAGTCTCAAGCCCTTTGGCTGAAAGTGTTTCCACTCGTAATAACTGTCATTATCACATTTTGGCTTTTGACAGGGTCGTTTCCGCATGGTCAATGTGCTGATGGCTAGCGTACACGTGTACGTAGGGGATGAGATGTGCCAGAAGACATCAGCCAATGACTTGTCCATAACGTGCGAGCCGCCCACTGACACGCCTCGGGGAACGGACCAGTCTGGGAAAGCAAGAGTCACGGTAAGGATGTGTTGAAATCTTTGGTGGCAATGCTAAGAGAGATCCCACAGGAGGCTTCGCCAAGAACAGCCAACTGGGACACTTCCATTGATAACCTGTGTCGTTTAGAAAAGCATCCGACACGTCGACCTTTGACGTCATGTCTTGTTCATTTTCTATTATAATTACATGCAATCCAATCTGTGTTGTTGGCAATAAGAGAAAAGGGTGATGACAGGTTGCTGAGATGAGTCAGTCCCAGAAAGAGGGGGGAAAAAAAAAATAGGAAGGAATCTAACTCAGGACCTGCCATCTTAGACACTGTGTTGATACCATTTTATCTTATTGTTATCTATTTCCAGTGCCAGCTCGTACTCTATTCTTCATAGATTTTTTTGCAGTGTATCAATATTTAATTATAAATATCACTCCAAGGTTTTTACATTTCTTAAGCATTTCAAAACTTCTCTTCTGCTCATTACATTTTTTTTTTTTTTACAGCTTTCTTATTTGGTCATTTTTTAAAGTATTTTTTAAAGCTTTTTTGTTGTTTTCATTCGGATGATTATCAATGATGTGATTTTTGGCATCTCTGTTTATTTCTGTCTCAAAAGGTTGAAATCGGCAACATGAAATCGGTGCCGGGTTACCTGATGTACGCGCCAGCCTCGGACAACAAGAAGCCGGTGACCCTAGGGGTCATCCTCGGGGTCGTGGTTCCCATCATCTTCATCATCATCCTGCTGGCCATCTGCGTCATCAAGCGTCACCGCAAACACAAGCCCGACCAGAACTTTATCCCGGATGTCCTCAAGGACTACGACGGCAAAAAGGAGGGAGAGCAGGACGACATCGGCATGGACAACATGCCCATCAAAGTGGACATGAATGGAGGTCAGTCAGAAAGAAGGTCAAGAGCCGCACACTCTAAATTAGCGGTTCTTAAATTGGGGGGCGTTAGAGACGTTGAAGGCTGGGGGGGGGGGGGGGGGGGGGGGGGGAGCCTCTCAAAAAGAAAAAAAAAAAGTTTTTTTCCCTTTTTTCGCAC
>JBCIKM010093693.1:0-14553 GCA_039654465.1 Melibe viridis | reverse complement strand
ACACACACACACACACACACACACACACACACACACACACACACACATACACACACACACACACACACACACAAATACACACACTGGTAGAAAAGGTGCCATGTAAAATTTTACTGGCCTTCCTCAATTTGTGTATTTATTAATGTTTCAGCTTCAGTTTGAAGAGAGAATTACTGATCTTGAGACACAGTTGTCCTTCTACCAAGTCAACAGTTCTGATGGGCATATGAAAATGCACCCGCATTCTCATGCCTTAGCTTTGGAGAGAGAGTTGGAAAGTGTGCGAGAGAGGAGCAAGAAACAAATCTTAGACATGCAGAATGAAATCAGCAGGCTTAACACAGAGCTAAGCAAAGTCCAGAAAAACCATGAAAGTGAGTAGCCAAACGAAACGCAAATGTATGTGGGCAAAAGTTTAGCAGCTGTGATGAAAAAAGACAAAGCCATTTCAAGTTATATTTTAGTTCTTTACAACTACAATGTATTGATACAGATATATGTCAGTTTCAGAGCAAAACAAATGATTTTACCTCATTGCAATCGCAAGAACAAATGCTTCATTTCTAGCCATGCCCACCATCAGACGCTTCAACTGAGCCATGATCGATCGAGTTGTAGCTACATTTAAGAATCCAATCCAATATTTCTTTGCTAAAATCCGTATTATTATTATTATTTATAACGGAAGTGTCTTTCCCCTGAACCGTTTTAATCAAAGTTTGGGTTGTTTTCTTTGTGTTTTGAGTGAAAATATATAGATTATTTGGTTAGCTGTGAAGATTCCATCTAGACTGGATCGAGTGCTGTTTTAGTTTCTCTTGACAATATTAAACGGCTGGCAATAAACATACAATTAGGCTTCCAAAGAGGTTTAAAAGTTAAGAGGTGCGAGATTTTGTTGACCAGAGTAGTGAACTCAATGATAAAAATGTGTTTGAAGGTGAGGTTGATTCTCTTTTGTTTTTTCGCAAACTTATGTTACAAACACACAATTCACAAGAGAAGTATTTTCATCAAAACATGGGTACAATAAAATAACTTACACCACGTTTTTTTTCTCATTTATTAACCTTTCTAACAGTACCAGAATGAATGATGTCGCTTGCAAAGTCTCTGAGATATATGTATTTGTGGGAGGGGTGTCATATTTTCTTAAGTGAGCTTACAAGAGCTTGCGTCTGAGTGAGGAATGAGTTAAAGCATCAATTTTTACTGTAAAAGGTAATGCAGACAACAAAACCAACTGATGTTAAGAACTTCTGGTATAAAGAAGTTATTTGGAATGTCACAAGCTCTTCTTTAGAGCCATGCTGAACTCTATTTATGCCTTTCTGATACATGTGTAAATTTTGCCCCTGGAGTCTTTGAAAGAAACTCTCAAACAATTATTCTTAAATTGTTGAGGACTGAGGCATGGAATATGGGGTGAAAGTAGGGATTTATTTGTTACTTACTACCTTTTGGTGGCCTCGTAGTGTAATTGGTAAATGTTCAACTCGCACACCCAAGGGCAATATGGGTGATTCCTGTTGACATCAAGTGTACTCGTTAACTCAAAGAATAATCAATTCCCTTCATGACTGCCTAGGCTGCATCAATTTTGGGTTCACAGGTGGACAGGCAAATTTTAAAATTTTTACTTAACTTGATTTCTTTGAACTCGGCAGGTTCTTTTCTGTTCTGTGTAGATCAAGTCTAACTAGTCTTTGAGAGAAACTCTCAAACAATGTAAATCATTGAGCACTGCTGTGAAATGGAATTATGCATGATGGTAGCGATATATCTCTGACTTACTTACTACAGTACCTTACTTACTTGATTCTTTGAGCCACACAGGTTGTCTTCTATTCTGTTTGTACCAACAGACTTGATGCGGAATGACAGCAAGCAGGTAGAGATGGAGTGGAAGCAGCAGATCCGCAGTCTGCAGAAAGAATTGAAGGATCGGGAGCACGACATACAGCTCTTGCATGCCACTGTGGAGAAAATGAGGGGCAAGCAAGGTAAAGTTTTATGGATAAAATGATTATTAGAGGAAAACAACGTCAACAACAATCATTCAGGAAAACTGTAATATCTTAACATGACCACTTTTCAGTAGGAGCAAAAAAAACATTTTTATTTTGATTGATGCAGTAACAAACTACATATTATAAATGTCAAATAGAGGAAAATGAAAACAGATATCCCTACTCCATGAAGCTAGTTAGACCTTTAAAGGGAAATAATTGCGCTATAGCAATTACATTTTTTAAATAAAAAAAAAAATGAAAGGAAGAAGGCTTCCCCTGGGTCTCCAGCTGTTCTTTATTCCGACAAGCGACACATTCTGTCTCTGCCAATGAGCGACGTAGATCCACTCATTGGTGGTCTAATTCTAGCTGAAATCATACTACAGTTTTCCTGGACGGCGGCGATATATTCCAGGTGCATGAAAAAAAGGCCCAAAACCAAAGCATTCAAAAACTATGTTTTGATTAAAATAGTTCAACAAAACTTGTTGTAAGCAGTGATTGACACCTGAATTTTTGAATTTGCAAAGTTTCAATGCACTGCAGTCATAGACAAGTGACACATGACCCTTAAGACTACCCAAAAAGGCCCATATCATAGGCTTAAAAATCACTTCATGTTTACATGACAAGTATTATAATGCACACCTGGTCAATTCAGACCAGTGGTATTGAACATCAAGGCACCAAAATGAACTCATCTTTAACCTGAAGACATTTACACTTGGATCTAGATTGTAATAAGAGTAGACTTGTGTGAAAGTTGGATGGTTTTTTTCACATGAGATTGTTTCCTTTATCCAAGTCAAGAGTTTTAAGTTTTGTTATCTTGTGCCAATTTGTTTACTCCTACTTTGAGGCGTCATAACATAAAAAGTACAATAGATACAGATTTAAAATTTATAGGCAGTTACAATTATCAAAATAATTTGTTCACGAATTTTCATTGTTGTAAAAGCTACAACATGGTTTCATTAAAGCTTTGTGTGAAATGCCCTCTTCAGAGTCATGCCATGAAGTCTATGATTTGGTCATTTTCAGGTAGTCTTGATAATACGGTCATATCTAAATTGTATATAAGTGCAGTACATTGGAACTTTGCCGATGTAAAATTAAAATGTTAAACGTTGCTTATGCCGAGTTTTTTTTAACAATGATAATGAAACCAATTTTGAGTGCTCCGGTTTGGGGCCTTTTCTTTTTACGCACCCTAAATACAAAATGAAAGGAGAGCAAGATTAAGTTTTATTGAGAGAATGAGAGTAAAGCAAGTTCAATATTATATTTAGAAAATGAAAGGAGAGCAAGGGAAAGTTTGCTGTGGAAATGTAAAGAAAGACAGGTTAAGTTAATGGAGAAATTAGAGGGTGGTACGGTATATTTTTATGGAGAAAATTATAGGAAAAGAAGGTCGAGTTTGTATGCAATGTAAGGCGAGAGCAAGGAAAAGATTTATTGATAAAATGTTTACTGCAATAGTTGATTCCTAGGGTACAGCACTACAAATGATCTTGTCTCAGCCAAGCAAAAACTTTGTGTTGAACCGGAGCGATGAATTCAATCAACCCATATGGTTAAATGAATCTCAACTTCTCCAATTTATAAAATTTGTGTTTCTCAATTATTTTTATGCATGAAAATTATTAGAAGTTGCTTTGAAACTGAGGTGAAAAAAAAGAAGTAGAATCTTTCTGTTTTAAAAAAAAATTATATTTCTGCTACAGGACTGTGTTTGCTAGTCTTAACCAAAAACTTCATGTTCTAATTGACCCTTTTTATCAGACTCCTCAAGGCACAGGAATGGCATGCCAAGAAAGAATGGATTGGACTGGCCAGCCTATCCCCATGCCCCCTCAGCCAGCAAAGAGTACCAGCCCCAATACTTTGCAGACAACGACATGTCCGAGCTTTTGGAAGAAAACCAACGCTTGAAAATCAAAGTAAAAAAAAGTAGTTGTATGTTATTATGATTGAAAATGCTTTTTTTTTAACTACACATAAACCATTTTCTATCTTTCTACGGCTTTTTCTTTTCTCAACATGTTACTCTACAGCATTTCCTCCAAATTTTTTATGTGAAACTTCAGACTAAAGAGGTAGTTGTTTTGTTTTGTATAACACAGGTTGAGCAGTTGCAACTAGAATTAGACCAGCAACGAGTGGATCTACGTCGCTCATTGGCAGAGACAGAATCTGTTGCTCGTCAGAATAAAGAACAGCTTGAGACCCAGGTGAAGCCTTCTTCCTTTCAATTTTTATGATGTTTGATTTAAATTTATATCTGACACAGAGGCAGTAAGGCCAATTTTTTTTTTTTATTGTCATACCTTTTATGTATTTATTATACACTAGCCATTTGATATGTTTTAAAGCACTTAGAGTATGGTGACCTCTTTCTGAACCGTAAAATACTTTTCAGTTTGCATTGCATTTATTCCAAGTTTGAACCAGTTGTGTCAAGTATCTCTCCTTAATCATAGCACTGTTTTATTTCTTGTCAGTTCCTGATCATATGTTGTTAGCTGTTTTGATTTTGCTGTTTTACTTGGGGAGGGAGGACATTTATTCACAAGTTTGATTATGAGTGTCATCATACTAAGCACATTATTGGGGGTTTTTTATTTGTACAGTGCACGATTTTGCCACCTCACTGTCAGATTGAAGAATTCATGAACAGCTGCCAGTTAAAATGCAGAGAGATTTGGGTATTTATAGACCATCAGTTTAAGGTTTACAAAAGTGCCATTCCTTATCGTTGCATTGCCTGGTTTGTTATCTTTCCCGTCAGATTGAAGAACTGAGGAGCAGCCACCAGCAAGAGATGCAGCGTGTCATGGCCGACAACGCGCTGCAGTCTTCAACATCACGGGTGGCAGAGCTGCAGAACAGATGTGAAACTCAAGAGGTAGCATTGTTGTTTGTATGTTGGGTTATTGGTGGTTTTAGGGCCCAAGAACTCATGAGAGTCATAGACGGACCAGGAGGAAAGAAAGATGATGGAATTAATTCAAACAGAGAACAACTCAAACCACATAAAGCAGAGAGATGATTTACAGTAAAAAGTATTTTGAGAAAAGAAAATACCTTTATTTTATCTCCAGGTCTGCCCTAAGGGAAGATAGGGACAATAAGGGCAGCACCCCAGTGCAGGCCCACAGTGTGGTTGGTTGGATGCCTTCGACGCAGGAATTAAGTCTGATGCCCGACTAACTAAGCCACTATCGTACATCTAAATAAAATGAAATTGAATTAAGACTAAAAGAAAAATAAGAAAAATACAATAAAGTTCCTTTTATTGGTCCCATAGGGGAAATTTATCTTGAGGGTCTGGTCTAAGGGAAGGATGGGACAACCTTGGCAACAGGCACAGTGTGGTTGACACCTTGGTGTTGGAAGAAATGGAGCTCACTATCTCCCACATGCCGGTCTGATTTCTTACCCACTGAAGCATTAGTAGAGAATCCATTTGATGTTTAAGACCACCTACGATTCCTCCTAGTCAACTTTAAAAATGTGTCACAATAAGGGATGTATGAGAAAGAGGAGATTCCAATTTCTCAAATTTTGTCCTGTCACATAAAGATTCCTTTATGCTATGAAAGGGATTTATTATTGTGTAATAATTATTGTATAGCTATTTGATTGCAAAATCCCTGAGTAGTGATTAAAAACTACAACAATTCAATGTCATGTCTAGTCGAATCTGTGAAAAGTGATGTCCAACTTTTGGAAGTTTTTGCATATTTTATGAGTTGCTAAAATATGGTACATTTTTTTTTAAATGCCTCTCACAACCTGTTACCTTTGAGTACCAATTTGAAAGTTTTACCAAACAAATTCCTTTTAAATGAACTTCATTTTTTTTCAAAACTTCAAATTTCTAGCTCATCATTTCCCTGAGTTATTTGAAAAACAAATTTGTCAGGTTTTTTTCCGACCACCCATTTTATCCCATTTTTACTTTGTGCCATGTACAGTACATATGACTCTTGCTCCTTTAAAAACAAACGCTTTATAATTGTATGATTATTCGTATTGTTAGTCATATGATTGTCCTTATTATTAGTCTTATCGTAATTGTCATTTTTGTATTATTATCATTATTTCTCATGATTGACATTATTATCACGATGTTCCATTGTATCAATGATGGTTGGTAAAACTCTAACTCTTCATTTTTCTGGCCAGGTGATGATTCGCCACCTTCAGTCGCAGCTTAAGAAAGCCCTGGCAGAGAACGAGCAGATAACTCTACTCAAAGCAAGGGAGACAGAGCTTGTGGCAAGGAATGAAGAACTGCAAGGCAAGATCAAAGACCTGAAAAGCGTTCAGGCCCCTGTAAGTGGGAGGAAACATATTATAAGCCAAAGACAGAGTTACTGACTTGTGTTGTTTTTTTCTTTGTTTTTGTTTTTTTTTTTAATTTGAATAAATATTAGTAAATTCTGTTTGTGCAATCCCGTAGGGGAGATTTTTCATTTGTGTCTGTCCAAAAGGAAAGACTGGGATGACCCAGGCATCCACCACAGCGGAGCTCAGCACATTATCAAGACGTTGGACTCCCATGCTGGAGAGTGTGGGTTCGATTCCTGCCAGGGCCAATGAGTTTTGCTTTTGGGTGAAGCACTTGACCACACTTTCCTCATCCTTTGGATAAGGATGTAAAGCTGGGAGGTCTCCCTGGTTGTAGACAGCACTGTCTCTCTAACAGGCAGCTTGTGTCGTCATATGTTATATGTTTGATATCTGCCAGGGATGTAATGGTATTGTGAAGCACCTTGAGGCCTCTGTCAAAGGCTCTATGCATATGAACTACTTTGTTTGGGTTTTTTGGAGTTTTTTGTGTTGACAGAATGACACGCCTTGTGGTAAATCATTCTCCCTCAATGAGCAGATACCACCAAGGCAACAGCAACTATTGTTTGGCTTAAGATCGAGTAATAACCCATATGTATTGCTCATTATGGCATGCAAGATTAGGTACGGTGGACTGATCATCTGCCTGTCTTCGTTCTTTTGATCCAGAGTTTTTCCCAGCTCCTTGGAGCAAGGTCCTGACACTGCTAAGGTAGTATGAAGGGATAATGATAGCAAAACAAAACAGGCAGAATGACCCTCGTTAGAAATGAAGCTGGAACCCCTTAGCAATGAAATGCAGTCCTTTACTGACTGAGCTGAAAAGCCCCTTTAATTATAACCATAAACTTGAGGCTCAAAAATGTCTACAATGGAACACACAAGGAAAGAGATCAGTAGGACGGCCTGTGCTCCACTGGGGGCTTCAAGGTGAAGACAAAAAGTATAAACTGGAGATCTGAACTAATCCTATAGGTTTTTATTCTTTTTCAGGCTTATATCTTAAAATGCGTAGCTTAGAGAGTTCACTTGCATGATAAGCTGTAATATTTTCAACCACATTAAACCCTTTTTGGGACATCTTTATTTAATTTTTTTTTCTCTTTTTTTTTTTTTTTAGGAAATGAGACATTTTGAATCTTTGGAGGATAAACTGTCCTCTCTGGTGGATCGGCAACGAAAGAGAGAGCTGGAGTTGGACTCGGTGGTGAAGCAAAACCAACACTCTTGTCGTGCAGGGGTGGAAGAGGAAGTGGCGAAATGGAAAAAAATGGTAGAGGCTAAAAATCAACAGGTAAGGATCTTTTTCCTCTACTGTAATGATTTTGTCCCATTTTTAATGTGATCTAAAATATAATGCTTCATCATCATTATCATCATTCAGTATGGCCTTGAGAGGTCGTCACTGCCCAAATCCTTTGGCGAAAGCCATCCCTGTCTGCTACTAGCCATCTGATGTCTGTGACTGACTCTTCTGTCCCTTCCTTTATGTATATAATGATTAACCTTTTCAAAACGTCAATTTTCTACTTGTTTTTAATTTGCCCCAAATGGCCTAATGCATAAGTAAGGCATTTTACAAGCAACCCAAATGACCACGGTTCAAGCCCTGGTTGGTACCTACTTTGCAATCCCTGTTGGCAAGGGATTTAACACACTACATCTCTCACTAGGACAACATGGGGGATTCCTGTTTGTGGCGTTGAGTGAATAATCTAGTCCCTTTTTGCATGCCTGGGCCTCAACTGGGCTCACTAAAAGTATGGCGAATTTCTTTTCGTAATATGCTTAAAGGTTACAGTCTTTTATGAGCAGAGGAAGAGAACAAAGAATAGTGCCCCAAATCATCTTGTTACTTGATTTTGAAAAACAAAATAAAAACCTTGACCATTCCTGTTGTCCTTCCACAGCTTGAAGTCTTCCGTGCAGAGCTCGATTCCATCCTAGAAATATTAAAAACTTTACAAAGACAAGGCGTAACCCTTCCTATCAGTGCTGTCTACAGCTGACACGTACTCTGTTCATCTACCTAGGAGTTTGTAGTTTATTTATTATTATTTAGTATAATTATTACTACTATTATTATTACCAGTATACCATAAATCTCGGACTATATGCCACGACTTTTTTCTCCGATTGTCAACCCAAAGGCTAATAGTACGAAGCAGCTTATGCTAGAAGTTTTTTTGTCGGTCTGTTGTCCCGGTGGTTAAAAGTTCACTTTATCTACAGTATTTGAAGTGCTTAATTTTGGTCTAGTGCCTAAACTAAAGGATGATTTGAATAAATTCAGAAAACGCGACTGATTTTGCCCAGTCAACAACATGCAAAAGGCTGCTAATGGTAGATTCGACAGTTGAGCCGTGCCAAAACAGCTTCCTAAAACTGGTTGGGTATTTAACATGAAATGTTGTATTGTTACCGTAAATAGTGTGTTTGGATAGGAAGAAACACTGTATGACTGCCTTAAGTCGGGTGAGTTGAACGATAACACCGCGCCTTAATAGTTGGAACTCTTTTCACATGAAAAACAATGAATCATTCTTGCTGTCCATTTCCAACCATAACAGAAAGAAAACAGGCAAACAAAATCTGATTGACGCATCACCTTATCAGCTTTTAACAACATTCCCAAAAAGAGTATCATAATATTATATTGTGCTCTGCCAAAATCCTGATTCTTTACCAAAGCAGCCAGTATTTTCATCTCCATTTTGTTTGTTGACAAAGAGCAGTGCCTCGCGTCTCTTCAGCTTGTGGTCTGATGCGGCTTATGCTAGGAAAAAAACAAATTTTTTTCTAAATTCTTGGGGGGGGGGGGGTGCGGCTTATAGTCAGGAGCAGCCAAAAGTCTGAGAATTACGGTATTATGACTGAAACTGACCCAATTCCTATCAAAGATTGATAATATTTTAGACAGTCACTTCCCTGATCATGTATTGCAAATTCATACTATTATTATTTTTAATCAATTTGTATATGAATAGGTATCCTTCCTGTCTTTTCTGAATGAAGTCATGAAAGATTTGTTTAAATGCATTTGTATTTTTATGAAAAGTTTATGAATGATGGTCAAATTGAAGTATGACTGGGGAATTTTCAAGAGGGAAAAAGTTTTGTCATAACTATTACATAATATTTATGTTTATATGAAGGGAAATCTGTTATTGATATTTACTGTTAGATGTTGACAACTACGTTGACCGTTACACAAAATGAAGAATAAATATCATTTTATCAGAAAATGTTTACCAAATGATCAAAATGTATGTTCTTCCTTGAATGAAAGATTCCCTATATAAAGTAATATTTATCAATGGTTTTGTTCTGTCTATTGATTTTTTTAAAAACATAGTAATAGTTGAACTGGCAGTTGGTGGGAGTCACTGGTGGGCTCTTCTACTTTTATTTATTTTCTTTAAATCTGAAGCTGTTGTCTTACTTTTCCCTTCTTTTGTGTCCTGTTTTTGTTGTCTTTTTTGGGTTTCACCGTTGGTCATCCCCTATTTCATGCCTTTTGGTGCATAACTCCAGGGTCACAAGTTTAACGTAATGAGCACTTTTGTACACAAAAGGGCTGTACTGTAAAGATCTTGGGTCTTCCTGGACCATTGTTCTATCATGGGTGTCGGCCATTATTTTTTTTTTGTCAGGAGAGATTATATTTTTTTGTCATTGTAAATGATCTCTTTGTGGTGTCAAAATGTGTTTTGAGAGATGATGTTATTTTTCAGGGAGAATTATCTCTCTTCTGTTTGTGGTTTGATCTGTTCTCTGTCATCTTACTTTCCCCTGGGCTTCTCTATGACCCTAGATGAAAAATAAACAGAAAATTGTATGACCCTAGTGTGTTGTGGGGCTCTAAAACTACCAATAAACAAACAGATAAAGGAATAGTCAAGAGCGGAGAGGACAGGGGTGGGTGGGTCTTGGAAGATCATGCTTCTTCTCAGTCCTGGAAATACAGCAATAATACAAAATGGCATCTCCCCAGCCACCCCCCCCCCTCCCTTCCCAAAAACCTCCGCCTTCTTTCCTTTCTTTTTTTTTTCTCTCCCACCAACATCTCTTTCTCATAGGTGTGAAAATGCATAACAAGAAATGTTACAACTAAAGTTGGTTTGTTTGTTTTTTTTATCAAAGGGGAGATCACTTAAGTGAGGCTTATAAATGATGCTCTCTTTTTCTCTCTCTTGATTTCTCACTTGGGGAGATAAAAATTACACCCTCATGCAATAGTCTCAAAAAAAATGTAACTAATCGAGGTAAAAAATGAATTTGAAATCAACATATTTATTATAAGAATTAAGCACAGGAAGAATAAAGCAGGAGCTGGTGCCGGGAATAAAAGACAATAAGAGGAAATGGTATAGGCACAGTGCCAAGATGAGTCAAAACCAAAGAAAGAAAGGAAAAAACCAGGAAGATTGGAAGTTGTCTGAAGAGAGAATCGAACCTGGGGCCTGCCATGGCACCCATTGCCAAGCCTCTGCCAGGACAACGGGCCTACCAACCGCTACCAACTGACTTAGTAGACTCATTGCGGCACTGTTCCTGCAACATTGTCTCTTATTGTTGTAAGAATGAAAGAAGACACACCATTCAAACAGTGCCATGAAGGAAGGAATAAACACATTTTTTGGTACTCATTTCCTATTTTTATTTAATGACATCAAACATGCAATCAAACATGCACAGTTTTACAGTACTACTGTTCCATGAATATTTTCGCATACTCTGGTCTCTCATAAATTGGCAAAGGAAGATGATCAGCAAAATAATTGAACAGAAGCCAAAGAATTGCTCAATATCTTTCTTGAACAAAAAAAATCCTCTATAACTAACTTAAAACAGCCCAGCTGCAGTAAACACAGAGAATTAGTGCTTGTTGGCAATGAAGTCTCTAGTTCTCGACTACGGTTGTACTCAAGTGAATGAGTTGCTAAACAGATCATCACTTAGCGTTCTGTCATGCAACTGGGCCCAAGATATTTCCTAAACTTTGAAGGTAACATTATAACTTAGGACACTTATTGTGTGGAGAATGCCCTTGGTAGGTCATATAATACTATTTAAAACTTATCCCATAAGATGACAAAATATAAAACAAATGAATTAAGGGATATTAATAGGCCTTACTTGTGGCCTCCAGTACCTGAATACTAAAACATTTATTTAAGTAAAGTCTCTCAAAAGATGTAAAGCCATTGTTTTTAGTATAAAAAATTTATAGAATTTTTTTTTTTTTTTAGTCATTTGGTTTCATTTGTTTCATATGAATGAGTTCCCACACACTTGATGAAAAAAAAATGTCAATAATTGGTTTCAAATAAACCAAGATAGAGCATTATTTTGTTTCAGTTTAATAGCAATAAGAGCTTGGATGGTAGTTTGGCAGCATTTAGTGCCATTTGTGTAAAAAGGTTTATAAAAAAAAGGAATGATCAAATTCTCATTATATATTCCATGTTTTAACAAATATTCTAATGTCACTGAACAATCGGACAAATATTCTTTCGAAGCAAATTTATGGCAGAAGTTACTGTCCAATTGGTAAGATATAATAAAAAAAAAAGACACTGCATGTGTTTCCCATTTGTAAATTTTAAAAAAAAAACAAAAAAAAACCCTTCAATGTGTACACAAAATTTCCTCATCTCCTCTGACAAACTGTTAGGCTAGTAAACAATAGCAAATGGTATCACAGACAATGTCCTTCTCATTAGTTATATTCAAAATCAGTTTACATATTCTAAGTGTGATAAGAAACACGTGATGATTTAAATTCTCCAATTAATTCATTCCTCCATAAAACTATTTAGAACCCAGAAAAGTGGAATAGTTCATTTAAAAAATAAAGAACAATCATGTGATAATCATGCTAAATTTATTATAAGATGATATTCCACCTGTCCATGTGATGTACCAAAGCTGTTCTCATCTTCGGTTAAAATTGCCAATTTCAATTATTTTTCTTATAACAGGAGAAGCTTCCCAATCTAAATATAATATTATGCAAATTATCAATGTATGACAATATTTCTACAACTACAACACAGTACAGCATTGATATAAAGAACAGCTTGAGCCATTCAGAATTATCTCTTTGAATCATAAGTTCTTTATATCAACTGGACTTTTTAGCTGCACCTCCTACCTAAAGGGAATGAAATCAGGGATTCCAATTTGTCTCCTCTTTTTAAGAGGGTCTTTATTTATTTTTTTTTAAAGAGTGCTTTATTGTATTGGTTTCACATATTTTGCCACTCAACAGGTTATTGTCATGCTCTTAGCTTTTCCCATTACATGTTCCCTGAAGGATACAAAAATAAGTGACACCTACAACAACACAAGGGGGGTTTAATAAGTCGTCATAAGTCTGACCATGAAGGAATGTAGTTACAGGCATGAAATTTCAGGGAATAATATTCAACCTTTAAGTACACTGCATGGAAAATTTGGGAAAAAGATATCAAGTATTTTATTTTGAGAGAACTTTTAGTGAAACCACTTATGACATGAGTTTGCAATTTGACCTTCCAGTCCTTAACAGCCTCCTGGCTTATTGAGTTTGCTGAACTCTGTTACCAAGGAGTGAGGCAGACAAGCAACAAACTATTAGTCCCCTTAAGATAGGATGCCGGCCTAACAGAGATTACAACAGTACCAGTACCATAAACAATGATGCCTCCCCAGTATCCCCCTCTCTCACCTAATCCCAATAGGTGTAACGAAAGAACGGGAGCCAGTGCCCGATTATTCTCTTGAGTCAACCGATGTAGGCAGGACCACACTACAAATGTGCAGAGATTATGAGTCTGTAGTTCATTTTCTGATTCCCAGATATTTATTAAGTGGGGTTGAATGAAATTATTTTTTTCTCCCTTCCCGCTAAGTTAAGTTGGAAATTCTGAGAGTTGGACTCAAACTCTGGTGTTCCCTTCACCACATGCTGAGTCACCGCTGCTTTCAATTTTAGCCACCTTTATCACCTACATTTAAAAAATTATTTCCAAATACATTCAAAGCATATGATGAACTGCTTGGCAGTTGAAAAGAAGTTTAAAGACACATTCAGATAATTAGTTTACAAAAAATAACGTGTAGAACATCATATGAAATATATTTTGTTGTGAGGATGCATTTTTATAAACATAAAAATACAAATGGAGCACCTGAAACACATATGATCCTTTTTTTAACCGAAGTTTTGTGTGTCATTCCTGAAAGTAAAAAGGGGAGTGTAGTTTCATAGTGAGAGAATTCAATCAGGTATGAATCAAAAACATACATTTTGCATTCACTTGAAATGTCCATGAATGAAATACAAAATGATAGAAATTGAAAACATGTATTGATGTTTCTGGATAATGTTACAGACGGCTGAGAATCTAAGGCATAGAAGAAGAATGAAGCAATTAATCAATATGTGATTCTTGAGACTAAAACCATTCGTGGTATATTATCTACACTGTTATGACTTTCTTAAAATTGACATCAGAATAAGATAAAAAAAAAAATTAGAATTAAAAAAGGTAATGCACTGATTATATGCTTGGGATTTGAGCCAGAGGATACACTAACTAGCCAATATTTCGGAATAAGTAGATAATTTGCAGGCGCTGGCTAAAGAATATTTTATGACTTTAGGCTTATTATTTGAAATGGGTAAAAGGGGAAAACTGCTTTTCTTATCAAGTACACAAATTCCTTGAGCCAGAGGATACACTAAGTAGCAACCATTTCGGAATAAGTAAATGTTTTCCAGGTGCTGGCTAAGAATATTGTATGAAAACCAAATGAAATCATCCTCACACTCATGAACCAAGAAGCAAAATAGGCTGCAGTTCTTTATTTCTAGAAAGTTTGTAGAATACGTTAAATCCTGAACACAATTTCAGTACATGTCTATATTATAAAGAAAATAAAAAATCAATATAAAAAGGTTTTTACACTTGAGCAATGAATTAAAACTTGAATGACGACTGACCAAGTCAATGTGTTGATGAACTGAACTATTTTTACTCATAATAATTATTGGATGGTGCATTGAAATAGATAGATGAGATTAAAAAAAGTTATTTTTTTATTAAAAAACAGGCTCTCAAAAAGATTTCTTCAGACTAACACTAAACATCAAAAAATGATTATGCGCTACCAACCCCCTTCCCCCCTCCCCCCTCTC
>JBCIKM010093583.1:0-14558 GCA_039654465.1 Melibe viridis | reverse complement strand
AGTGGTTCCATAGCAGGTGGTGTTCTTATGGGTCTTGGTAACCCATATGCAAATTTTCATGCTTTCTACCCAAATTTACACGGTTTTAGCTCTATTCCCCCTACTATATTAATCCCAGCAATGTCAATAGGACAAAAACCATGAAAGGAATCTAGGATAACAGATATATTTTTCATATTCAGAGAAAAGCTGTGTGTAATATCGATTGGGTTGGTTGAAAACTTAGGGAAGTCTTAGGGAAAAATATAGCTTTGGAAGCTTTAATCTGCATCACAAATTTTACTTTGTGAGTATACAAAACATTTTGAATCACAAAACTCATCCAAGGCAATGTGAATCCTTCATCTTGGGGTGTAAGATTTTCCCTCTAGACTGTCTTTGCTCTGTGACCACAGGGTTGGTGTCACTGGCACCTTGCTAATTATATGTGTGCGTCAAGCAATCACAGGTGTGGCTAGCTTCTGGTCCCCCTGGTCCCCTTTATCCCCCTGGCCCTGATGTTGAATGTACTGTCGTCAATTGGCTACTGGCGTGTGGCTTTGGGTAAGATGTTTGCCATACTCACCACATCCTATTGGAGATGGATGTCAAGCTCAGAGGTCTCCCTTGTTGTGGATGAGACACATTGTCTCTGTCTGAAAAATTGTTAAATGCCAAACAGGCAGTTTGTAATGTTGCGTGTTGCCTGCCAGTGATATGGTCTTGTAAATGGCCTACAGCATAGTGGTGTACGTCAAAAAAGGCTGTTGACACAGATGTCAGTATTTGATTGTTTTGTTTATTGCTGTTGCTGCCAGGTGATCAACCAGATGCCCACGGGGAGCGTCTTTGTATCGGAGGAGCTGGTCAAGGAGGTGCCTAACATCCTGGCCATTGCCGCCGCCAATGATGTGCGGCTCATCTACCCCGTAGACTTTGTGGTGGCTGATGACCTGCAGGAAGGGGCCAACCGTAAACAGGTAACTGACTGGTAGCTGGATGGGTATGTAGGTAGCTATTTAGCTCTTTTCAGATGCCTTGCTACATAAGTGCGGCAGAGGGAGGGGGGGTGTGTTTCTTAAGATTTGGCGGTCACTTCTTCAACTGTCCTTATTTCCTCATCAATATTAACTATTAGATGCGTTGTCAGTTGCATTTCTCATTCTGGTCGGTTTGATTTCATGCATCAAAGATCTGTGGAGCAATCTTAGTCTTGTTTTGGTGAATTTTTAATTGATTCTATGTCAGTTTGGGGTGTTAAAAAAATGACATCCTGAAAGAGTTAGATATGTGGGTAGGTAGGGTGGTTGGTTAGTTGGTTGGTTGATTAGAAGGTTGGTTGGTTTGTCAGTCAGTAAGTAAAATCTAGTAGCTATAGAGGGAATTGAAGAAAGATCTTAGCATCATCGTCTATAGCTGTTCTTGCTAGGTGAGATTCAAGTTGTCATTTGAAGGTCGTTCTTTCAACTCTTCTTTTACCTTATTTTTTGTTGTTGTTGTACAGGGATTGTTGTTATCTTTCCCCCATCTGACTAACTGACACACTCATCTTGTCTCTGTCAGTCTCACACTCATTCCCATATTGACTCAAACACATCCCTATGTAAGACAGTTGTATTGACCGTGCCGCCTTATTTCCTTGTGTGCCCACAGCTGAGTGCCTCGGTGGGTATCCCTGAAGGCATGTTTGTAGCTGACATTGGCAGCAAGAGCTGCTCTCTCTTCAAGCAAACGGTCAAGCGGCACAAACTGATTTTATGGCATGGTGTGCCCGGAGTGGTGGAATGCTCCAACTTCAGAAAGGTGAGAGGGTAACCTTAGTGGTAGAGTGCTTTCCAATTCAGAAAAGGTGAGAGGGTGACTGTCGTGGTTGAGTGCTCCACTTTAAAAGGTGAGAGGGTGACCGGAATGGTGAAGTACTCCAATTTAAAAGGTGAGTGGGTGACAGGAGTGGTAGAGTACTCCAATTTAAAAGATGAGAGGGTGACCAGAATGGTGAAGTTCTCCCAATTTAAAAGTGAGTGGGTGACAGGAGTGGAGGAGTACTCCAATTTAAAAGGTAAGGGGGTGACCAAAGTGATGGATTACTCCAATTTAAAAGGTGAATTGGTGACCAGAGTCATGGAGTACTCCAATTTAAAAGGTGAGTCGGTGACCAGAATGGTGAAGTACTCCAATTTAAAAGGTGAGTGAGTGACTAGGGTGGTGGAGTACTCCAATTTAAAAGGTCAGGTGGTGACCAAAGTGGTGGAGTACTCCAATTTAAAAGGTGAATGGGTGACCAGAGTCATGGAGTACTCCAATTTAAAAGGTGAGTGGGTGACTGGAGTGGTGGAGTACTCCAATTTAAAAGGTGAGAAAGTGACTATTGTTTTAGTCAAATCTCAATCTGTGCAGTTTTCAAATGCCAGAGATTTCCCATTTAACCCACTGAGAACAAACATATTACACTGCTGTGCACAGCTGCTTTATTAGAAGGGGCAGATGTGCCACTGTGGACCTGGCCTATGCTGCTCAAGGATGCCCTAATATTCAGGACGTTTGTCTCCAGTCATTGTTCTACCCCTTTTTTTTGTCCTTTGGTGACAAGTATCAAAAGTAGAGGCTGCTGGAAGCTGGGTCATCATCAAGAATAAAATACTGTGGTTGGAGTATGTAAGCTTCTGTAAGGACTAAAGAACAAGTAAACTGGATGTTTTGGGTTACCCCTTCATCAACGGGACACACAAACAACATAGAACACAAATCAGCAATGTGGAGGGGTCGTGACAATGAAATCAATGGGTTGTGGAAAAATGAGGGTGAATGAGACGGACATCTGAGTTAAATACGAGCATGCAAGACACATGCAGGAGGGGGGGGGGGTGTAGGAGTGTTGTGTGGGTGGTGGTGGGGGAGTATGAGTGGGACAGGTGGGATAGAGATATGTAAAGGTGCTATGATCACCTTTAATAAGGCCTGACCAGGGGCAACAGATAGTTGAGCTTTAACCTTGCCAAAGAGAAGGGGGAAAGAATTTAATGAACAGGCCGGTTGTACAAATTTCATGATAGAACCTCAGTTCTCAACTGGCCAAGTAAGACATAGAGGGAAGAAAAGACACAGTATGAAGAGTGGCAAGGAGTCAAGAATCAATACTACCTGCTGCGCCCTGGCTCAACACATGGATGATAACAGCAGTGAAGAGACGAGTCGTCACATTAGTTGATGCAGTGTTTATAAGGCTCAATGAAGGTAGTACAAGCAAAATAAAGTGATCAGCATAAAAAAAAAGCATCTAGGTATCGGAGGGAGAGCCCAAAGGCCTCCCTCTCAAAACTGTCTAAGGCTCCAATGCTCAAATTCCAAGTATCAGTACAATCTGATATACACCCTCCTGTCTTCCTCTCTGTCCGACAAACTAGCGCGGACGTACGGGAGAGCAGTGATGTTTCTCCAACTCTCACACACACACAGACACGCTGCTCTCAGGCCGCCCACACAAACAGGGCAATATATAGGATTAATATTCTACATAAATCAACAATAAGGCCACATCTCATCTCACATTTTACATGAAACCAAATGTACCACACTAAACATATTTCCACCAAACAATGACATTTATACATGGCAGGATTGCAAAGTAATGTTAAAACAAAAATTGCATCAAACTGTCAAGTATAAATCAACAATCACTATAAATTAAAAATAAAGTAACAATCCACTTATCATTACATTTGATAAACCCGCCAAGGAAGAAATAAACTTACGCCATACATTCATACCACTATGACTAATTTATGTGACCCTTAGCATGTGTTACTAATACTTAAACAAACAAATACATTAACATGATACAACATCGCTAGTCAAATTACTATAAAACCCTCTCTCACACACAATACGAAACACACAAACCGCAGGTTGAAGTGATGTGTCCCCAGAGACGTACTTTTCCAGCGCTTGTCTCTTTCTCTCTCTCCATACATTCAACTACAACTGCACAAACACACACACACACACACACACACACACACAGCAGCAGCAGCACTGCTAAAGAAACGACTGGTGGAAACACATAACACACACAAATACATCGTACCATTAGGTCACAACATGTCACCTCAAATGGCCCCTATTACAGATAGTTGAAAGGCTTGTGGTTGCGCGGATGCCCCCAGGGGTAGGTGACCATCACAAGCTAATTGAGGACAATAGGTATAGAAAGGGGTGGTAAGGGGTGATTTTTTGAGAGGACACGATGGATGGATGAAAAGAGGTGGGTAAAGGGTGTGTGAGTGACCCATTGATTTCATTATCACTATCCCTCCACATTGCTGATTTGTGTTTTATGTTTTTTGTTTGTCCTGTTGATGAAGGGGTAACCCGAAACGTCCAGTTTACTTGTTCTTTAGTCCTTACAGAAGCTTACATACTCCTACCACGGTATTTTATTCTTGGTAAAAAGTATTGAAGAAGTCCACCTGTAATTTTGTTTTCATTGTTCTCAGACCAGCAGCGGCTTTCACAGACACAGGCACTGATTTGATTCAAAATGTGTTTTGATGTTTAAAGATTCTCAGGTGACAAAGAGACATTGTTAGGTTCATACATAGAAGAAGCATGTTCCTTTTACTTATATCTACAGATTTTATTGGGAAAAAACATAGAAATTTTCAAAAATATTTTGGGAAGCACTGAAAAAGTTATGAATATATCTGAATTTTTCAAAATGCCACATCTCAAGCCAATGTAAAAAATGTTTTCAAGCAAATCTTCATGGAATTAATGATGCATAGTGTCATAAATAGATGTCCCTTGTCTCAAGCAGATCACAGCATTGATGAATAGGTTAGGATGCATCGTGGTATTTACACTGTCTAATTGATACATAACCAGGTGATTTACATTGAGTGCCATGAAAATAATTGAAATTTAAGAGAAAAAAAGGTCACGATTTAGAGTCAGTATTTGATTTTTAAATATCTGACTTTGAAATTCATGAAGCTGGTGAGTCTTCTCAAAGCATGGACAAATTTAAGAAGTGTCATGATTACATCACAGATGAACGTTTTATTACATGGCCCATAGGAACTTGTGTTGGGTCTCACACGCACACAGACACACACACACACACACACACACACACACACACACACACGCACACATAGAGCGACAATAAAACCTTCCCTGAAGAAAAATTTGTTTAACGCGTGTAATAGCTGAAGAAGAAGGTGATATTTTGTAGAAAACAAGTAAACTGCCTTGTCTTGAGGCACATGCTCTGTCTCACTTTTCTGTTGGGTCGACAACGTCGACTGCCTGGAACATTTCAGTGTGGCAGGTTCTGTTGGAGCTGTGACAGTGTTGCCCGTACTGACTGATCAATTGACACTATGTTACTGTACAGGCCTGCGGCTTGATGTCACTTATCCTTGTTGTCTATTGTCAGGGCACACGTGTGTTGCTGGACCAGATTGTGTCGTGCACGCTGGACGAGGAGTTACAGGCAGTGTCGGTGCTCTCAGGGGGCAGTGTCAAGGAGTTTGCCCACTCGGTCAGCCCGGGGCTGGGCGGCATCAGTCACCTGACCACTGGCGGCATTGCCTCCATCACACTCATCAAGGACAAATGCTTGCAGCCTATCGGTCTGCTCTCTGCCAGGGCTAAGGTAAGGGACACACACTACTCTACACACTCCTCCTCCTCCTGATCTGGTCTGGTCCATTTCTCTTCCACAGACAGGCACACACACTTACACACACCCATACATAAGCACACACACACACATACAACTCTTTACACTCCTTCTCATCTGGTCTGGTCCATATCCTTCTCTCCCACACAAAGACATACACACACACACACACATTCACACACACACACACACACATTCTCACACATATACACACATTTGCACACACACACACACACACACACACACACACATTCTCTCACACACACACACACACATATTCACAGACACACAGGCATACACACCCACACACACTCTTCATCAATCTGGTCTTTCTTTCTCTCACACACAAATGCACACAAGCGTTGGCTTTTCTTGTGATGCTAATTTCAATGTCTCCTAAGGTTTAGATGAATATTTTAATTTTCACCCATGGAAGGCTCTTATTGCTTTTCAGAGGCAAACCTCAGTTGACAGTAAATACAGAGTCTAATAGTGTCAAAGTCACATAAAAAACTCTTGAATACTAGATGAAAATAAGCAGAAAATATAGGCACAGTGCCAAGTCGTCATAGGAGGGAATCAAATGAAGGATAAACAAACAAAATAAGTGTGTAAGCCCCTTTATTATGACCAGTCACAATAATAAAAGTGATGACAAAGAATGTTTCCACAGGCAGCAGCCCCAGGAATGGTCTCTGGAGGCAACACAGCGGCACTGGTAAATAGATGTGGCTTTGAAATGGTCATTGACATGGCTTTGATTTCCTCAAGGTGGCCATCTTCAAGTTGTCCAAACTCAAACTCAACATCACTGGAAAATTTGGAAAATACAGCATTCAGTTTTTACTCTCTTTTTTTAAAAAATCTTCTTAGTCTTTTTCAGTTTTTTATGGATCAAACAGACAAGACAAAACACTTGGGAAAACTTTGATGTAACACAGTAGAATGTCTTAGCCCAATGCAAGTACACATTTGAAGAAAGGAATGTGCTACTATCAAACCTCAGAGAAGGTAGTGAAATGATGTGTCAGAAATTAAATTGAATTGCTATTAGCTAATATTTTAAAACGCTTTTATAAACAGTTTGAATCTCATGCTCTCTCTCCTTTTCTTGTATATCTCTTTCTCTCTCTCTACTTAATCCCTCCCTTCCTCCCTTCCGCTCTTCTCCTTTCCCCCGTACACACACCGTCTCTGCCTCCCCCTCCCGTCCACAGAGCCACCAACTCAACAAGCTGACCCTAGACAACCTAGAGCTGGGAGGACGTTCTGTTCTGTTGCGTGCCCACCTGGACGTGCCCACTAACCCTGAGGACAATACACTGGTTGACAATGCGTGCCTGCGGGCACTGGTCACCACTATCAAGTTCCTGCAGGTATGTCCCCTGTGTACCAACCTCTAGGCTTGGGCAGGCCTCCCGTGCTGAGCCATCAAACACAGTTGCAAAGACCTTCCCTGTCAGATGGGACAGCAGCATACTGAACTCTATTCATCACAATTAGGAAAGCAGCTGTAGGAAGTCACTGACTCAAAAAATATAAAAATAGTCTTTCTTATCATAGCTAATCCATACTCTGTTTTGTGATAAAGTAGGGGCTGGCCATAATAGTTCCCCCTTTGTGACTTTGTACCTGTTATAGATAGATGATTATTGATCTTTTTTCAAGATCGGCTCTCTAATTACATGTTGCCGTGCTATTCAAAAAGCTCTCAGCACTCTAGAAAAAAAAAGGAGAATAGCATAATTCAAGCTTTGCAGGTAAGAGAAAAAGTTTTTAGATCTATTGGTCAAGCACTTAGATTTAGAGCAAATTTCAAAACTTTCTCATTGATATTTGAAACAACTGGTTCCATCCTAACAGGTGTTGTTATTGCTGTTGTTGTTGTTTCAGAGAAAGCAAGTGAAGAGCATTGTGGTGGTGGGGGTGCGTGGCAGCCCCATGGGGAAAGTGAATGAACAGCTGTCCCTTCTGCCGGCCAAGGAAGAGCTGGAGACTTTGCTCAAACAGGTAGCTGGCTAGGCATGCCTGCCTGCTTGTCTCTCTCTTTTTCCCTCCTCCCCTCCCCTGTAACCTTTGAACATTGACCCAAGGTGCACTAACAATACCTGATTATGGACCTGATAAAATGACTCCAGTAGTTTGCAGTCCACGGTGATCAGTCAGTCATGATGATGATGAGGCAGTGGTGGTGTTCAAACTTTTCATTGACTCCTCATTATTGACTCATCGCTATTGAGACTCTGCAAAACAAATGATCATAACCCGAGACCTACTGCTGATAACAGGGGTGTAAATTTTCCGACTTTTTTCAGTTTAGACTTTTGAAATCCAAAAGAAGAAATGTTGGAGTTTTTTGTTTTTTTATGAAAAGAAAAGAATAAGAAATTATTTTATACCTTTCTTTTTTGTCCTGTGTGCCCACCTTGAATTATCAGTAAACCTGTCCGAGTTATAAATTTTGTCTCTGTCTCTGTCTGTCTCTCTCTTTCTGTCTCTGTTCTCTCTCTCTCTCTCTCTCTCTCCATGTCGCCCTCTCTCTCTCTTTCTCTCTCTCTCCTTGTCGCCCTCTCTCTCTCTCACCCCGCGACACTATTGCCAACATGTCACAGTAACGTACTGCCAGCTCGTACAGTCGTGAAGCAAGGCGGAATGGGATGGCTGCGTGCAGCGTCTGTCAACTGTCATGAGTTTATTAATTCACACTGCAATAAAATTCTGAAATTTTCAAAGCTGTGCACGTCTTTGGTCTCTAAATTGTTACTTTGTGGCTGGAGACATACGGACAAAAAACAATACTGCATTAGGATAAAGGTTACCAAAAATAACTCACCGGAAGTCACTATTATAAATCGTAAACAAGCAATGTAAAAGTAAACAATATCTGAACCTTGATAGAGGCTCTCTATCATTAAGAGAAACATCAATCTTTCTTTATAGAACTTTTCTTTCCTTTCTTGTTCTGAAAGCAATCAGTTATTTTATGAGGGTGGATAAATGTTGGTGACAACCATTTAGATGAATCCTCTGGAAAAAAAAACCTGGGAAGGCATTGTTTTCAAACTAAATGGTGGTGGTGGGGGGGGGGGTTCTTATGAGAAAGAGAATGACCTAAGTTTGTAACTTTCAGCTGACCTGCTTACTCGTTGATATCTTTAAACACCTCAGTGTGTTGGGAATGGATAATGATTTTTCAGGTTGTGGAAAAGTTGAGTCCACTGAATGGTTTCAATGGACAGTTTTGAAGGAAACGTGCCCTGACATTCTGTGAAGAAAACCTCAAAACTACAAACCTGGATCTCAACCAAGACACTCAAACAGGTGAAAGGAAGGAAAGGAAGGCAGTGGTAAACACCAGCAAGATGAGATCCCAGAAAGCAGAAGCCAAGAGACTATTCAGAAGCCAACAGGGAAGTAAAGACAAGTGCTCCAAAGGACAAGATGAATTTTGTCAAGAACATGGCAGAAACTAACACAATAGAATGGTTCAAATGTTTGGTTGCCCTCCTTTCAAACCTTTGATACATTCAGAGATGCCCAAACATCATTACAAGCTCTGGATACATTAAGAGATGTCCAAACATCCATTCCAGCTCTTGATACATTAAGAAATATCCAAACATCCATACACTTCTCCGAAGGCCATGGCAAGGGCAACAAAGTACAAGAAAACTTGACTGTACATCTGCTTTACCCTATGGTCTCACATCTTGCATGCATTCTATAGTACTTCAGGCTAGAAAAAAACTTCTTGTAAAGAAAACAATTTCGTTATCTTACAACATTATTGAATCTTTCAAATCCATTTATTGTTTGTGTTTTTCTCATACCAAATCTGTGAAAAAAAAGGAATTTGAGGCTATTCCTGCTTGGTCTTCTCCCTTCTACCTGCGAACTAAATAGGTCATCTTAATAGTTGCAACACCATCATTCCTTGTCACAGAGGGACTTTTTTAAACACAGATTGACAATTGACCTCATTAATATATTCAGCATCTGGCTCTTTCTCCCTTTACAGGAGGTCATTTTTGGGGAGCAAGGTGTGTCCTCTGATTCAGTGTCAAAGATAGCCAGTGCCCGGGAAGGTGGAGTGGTGATGCTGGAAAACCTCAAGTTTCACCCCGAGGAGGAAGGCTTTGGAGAGGACATGCTGGGAGAGCGCTACCGGCTGCCTTATAGCACCATCTGGGATTACAGGTGAGTGTTGAGTGAGGAGGAGGAGGGCTTTGGGGAGGACATGCTGGGAGAGAGCTACCGCCTGCCTTATAGCACCATCTGGGATTACAGGTGAGTGTTCATAGAGGAGGAGGAAGGCTTTTGGGGAAGACATGCTGGGAGAGCGCTACTGCCTGCCTTATAGCACCATCTGGGATTACAGGTGAGTGCTCAGTGAGGAGGAGGAGGGCTTTGGGGTGGACATGCTGGGAGAGCGCTACCGCCTGCCTTATAGAACCATCTGGGATTACAGGTGAGTGTTCAGTGAGGAGGAGGAAGGCTTTGGGGAGGACATGCTGGGAAAGAGCTACCACCTGCCTTATAGAACCATCTGGGATTACAGGTGAGTGTTCAGTGAGGAGGAGGAGGGCTTTTGGGAGGACATGCTGGGAAAGCGCTACTGTCTGCCTCATAGCACCTTCTGGGATTACAAGTGAGTGTGGAATGCCCTCCAGGAGTAGCCATAGGTGTGTCCAGATGAAAGGGGCGTTGATGGAGTCTGATGCCGTGTCATATTCATGGGAAAAGCTGTGTGTTTTTTCTATTATTGAATGATAAAGCAGTTGGAACAATTCATCACATTTACTTGATCTGTTTTCACGAAAACATGAATGAGTTACTCAATCTTTTCAAGAAACTAGAAATTTTTATGCCATTTTTTGAAGCTACCTATTCAACTTCTTTGTTTCGACAATGAAAAGTCTGAACCAAAAACAATGCAACGCACCATCAACTTGATCATAAAGAAACAGTTCATTGCATTTACATTATCTCCTGCTAACAAAAACTTGGACATTTTCAGACCCTTTGGTAAAATCTAGAAATTCAGAAGTCTTCTAGTTCCTGAGATATTCAAATTCTTTATTGCTCAATTAATAAATACACTGTAATTCAGATAACTAAAAATAACAATCATCTTTATGTGTATCTGATGATTAGCATTGTAACTAATTATGGCGCCATGGGGCTGTTCTAGTTCCTTTTTTTTTGTGTGTGTTATTAATATTAAATGTTCCCGTCCCTAATGTTGTGTGGTATATGGAAACACTGGTAAATGTTTTTGTTGAAGCTTTTTAATTTGATTGCCGGTTATTGTGTGAAAACGCCGTGGAATAGATGGTGGAGGGATGGTGCTGCCCTGCAGCTACGATAGGAGATAAGGTGGTTAAGCTGTAAAGGTAAGCACTGGACCAACAGAGCCATCAAGCCCACTCATTAACTCTTAAAATGGCGGGCCATTTTCCATGTTTACAGCGGGCTGTGACTAGCAGTCCAAAAACGCTCACTAAATGGCACAGATTTAACAGAAGATGATCATGTTTGGTATCGGGAAATACCGATCGACGCTGGCAGCGTTGATCACCGTTTTAAGAGGTAATGTATGGGGTCGATTTAATAATGTTAAATATCATTATTCATAGTGTTGTGAAGCTGCCTTCATTCTGTCTCTCTGTTTGTCTGTCTGTCTGTCTGTGCCCGCTGGTGTGCCTTTCAGATCCAGACTAAGCAGCTTGGGAGACGTCTTTGTCAACGACTCTCTGGCCTCCCTGCACTGTTGTGACAGCTCTGTTGTTGGGGTAGCTGCCAGGGACAGGGCCTGCGGTGAGTGTGCATCCATATGTCTGTATGTCCGTCTGTCTGTTTGAATGCCCTGGTGAAATGGAAGACTTCAGATGAAATGCACTTTTGTGGCTGCATGTGGTTTAAGGGTGGGGATGGGGTGAGAGGGGGGGGGGGGAGTATGCCTGTTCTAACTCATAGTATGGGCTATCTATCCTATCTATCTGTGTGTATGCCTCTCTGAGTATTGGTCTGTATGACACGTGGATTCTAATTTCCCTCACACAAACCCACACTCTGCTATCATAAAAGTGCATTCGGAAACCACTTTCATAAACATGTTCATGCAATACACGCCCACACACATACTTACACACTGAAAGCTTTTAAATTCGATGAAATGCCTGTCCTCTCAGGCCCACTCCTGAAGAATGAGCTGGCCAAATTACGGAGTTTCATTGCCAAGAGCCAGTCCTCCCTGCCCTTTGTGGTCATCGTGGGTTGCTACGGCCCCCAGCCAGAGGAGTCTAAGCTGAGCCTGCTTTACGACCTGCTGGACCGGGTGACCGACATCCTGCTCTGCGGGGACATTGCCTACACCTACATGTTGATGACCAACCCCAAAGCCAAGCTGGGCAGCACCACTCTGGACCCAGACATTGCCAGGCAGTGGCTCAGGTACTGCATCACCATTTACACAAATCATAGTGTACAAAGTTCTGCAAACTGAACAGGCAGGATTTTTACCCCCCCTCCCCGCCTCCCCCCCTCTCCCCCCCTAAAAAAAAAAATGTTTGTCAACAAACATCTTAGACTTTTCTTTATTATTTTGTATCTTTTTCTGAAGTATGTCCTTGGAGAAAGCAAACAGTTGGCAAAGTTTTAGTGACAAAAAAAACAAGAGCAATGGGAATCAAAACTTTCAACTTTTTGTAGACCTGTGACTGGCTCCTGTGTTGCAGTCTGTATTGTTGTTGTTGTTGTTGTTGTTGTTGCTGTTGCTGTTGTCAGTTTTTGAACTTGGCCTGTATTATTTTTATTTTATTTTATTTTATTTTTCCAATGCGGGTATGTGGGTCTTCATTTCCCGTTTCGTTGCTATTGTGCTGTTCGTTTAGCTGTCCGTTTGTTTCTGTCCGTCGGTTTACCTGTCTGTTCGTATTAGCAGGTTGGTTGTTTGAGGGTTTTGTATATATATGTGGGTGGGGGGGAGGCTTGGTTTACTTTGTTTGTTTGCCTGCTGTTCTCTAATTTATTCATTTATTTATTTAATTAATTATTGTTTGTTTATTAGTCTATTTATTTGTTTATCTGCTTGTTCACTTGCTTATTTATTTATTTTCATATCTTATATGCTATGGAGAATTTGTGCCTGAAGGAGATTATAATGGGATGTCAAGGGAGATGTGCCGAGTCATGTCTGTGTAATATCAAAGAAAACAAAAACCTGGCAGTGGGCGATGGGCCGGGTGGATCAGTTAGAAAGGTGCTTGACTGGCCAGGTTTGCCATGGACAACATGGGTGATTCCTGTTGGCATCCATTCTAAGCTCCATGTATAGTCTGTTCTCTTTGGCCTTGTCACTTTTTGCTCACAGGCGGACAAAATATATTTATTTTTCATACTTTTTCCGTGTCAAAAGTGTCTTACTCTGTGATAGGGATATGTTGAGAGACTGTACTGATTTCTCCCTGCATTCATGTACACCCTCAGGATCATGAAGAAGACCAAACTGAACAACATCAAGATTCACACCCCTGTGGATTTCCTCATTGATGAGAAGGTTGAGGTAGAACCGGAGGAGCCGGAGCCGCCGTTGATTCCCATGCCACCAGTGCCAGACACGGGGGATGGGGAGGAGGAGAAGGAGCCCCTGCCCCTGATCCCGGTGGTGAAGACTCTGCAGGAAGGCATCAACAAGCAGAACCGGGCCATGGACATAGGGCCTGCCACGGCGAATGCCTACAAGGAGATCATCCTGACTGCCGGCAGTGTGATGCTGATGGGGCCTGCCGGGGAGTTTGACCAGGAGGACTATGACCAGGGATCCAAAGGTGAAACAAAAAATAGAAAATGGTACAATTGTAGCTCCATACGCCTCTTACGGGGACTTTGCAATGCCTTTACATCCGTGGCAGACAGTGAACATGTAACTTACACAGCGATTCAGGCCTCCTGTTGAGCCAGCTGCCAGTTTTTTGAGAGAAAGACAAAGTTGTCTCCTACCATGGGGAAGCTTTACATCCATTTTTGACAGGATCCGATGGGTGTGCTGAAGTGCATTTCCCAAGGGCACAACTCGAGTGGTCAGTGATTTTTTTTTGTTTAAATTGGATGGCAGAACAGGGGGCCTGATCCCAAGACCAAGACAAGCAACGCCTGTCATCATCTCGTAAGTTAAGTTGACCAAAGAGTCATGGAGGCCACAGACGAGACCATAGGGCATTGCATTGCTAATGGAGCCTGCAGGGGAGTGTGACCACGGCTTTTAAGGTGAGGCTTTGCAGCAGTGTGTGTGTTTCACATGGATTCTGCAGGGGAAGTTATACCATCTTTAGTAAGGTATAATTTGTCATTTTAAACTCACCTCCCAGGACAGTATGGCCAGTGTTCTATAGAGGCTACAGCCAATATGTGGAACATATCAGTCTTGTATGTGTTTTGTGTAATATTCAAGGGATGAAAACACCAGATGGCAGGCAGGCGTCCAGCCTACCCGAGCACAGGGTACTTACTCCCTTTAAACTCCTTATGAAGGAAAGCTGGTTACAAGGCCCAATCAAAAGTGATGAAATGGTTTTGCTGGTGTGTTTTGCCTGTGGATAAAGAAAGCAGTCTGGCACTTTCTCCTCATCCTGTGGATGAGGACATCAAGTTTGGACTTTTGCAGAGAGCAGGACATCTGTGGCTGGAAAATTGTTATACGAACCACAGGCTGCCTTTATTGTCACAATCATTATGTTATCATGGTAACTACAATCATGAGTGGATGTACCATGTATGTATGTATGTATGTATGTATGTATGTATGTATGTATGTATGTATGTAGGGGCGTATGTGGCAGAGAGGTACGGTGCTCGCCTCTCAAGTGAAAGGTCCGGGTTCGAATCCCATGAACGGCGA
>JBCIKM010093472.1:0-14563 GCA_039654465.1 Melibe viridis | reverse complement strand
GTAAATTATGAAAATGTAATCAACTCAACATGCATAATTTAGTCACTTTGACCTGGTTTTCCTGGAGCGCCACACATATTGGCATGTGCTGCCTTCCCCAGATCCTCTGCGTTAAATGGAGCATCAAAATGTCAAGCTCCATAATTGTGAAATTGTCAACAAACAACAATCCACACACTCCTGAGAAAATGCGGACGTTGCAGTCTTAAACACATAAACTGCCTGAATGACAAGAGGATCCTAACAGCTGCCATGAAAGGTACAGTCAATGGTTGCCTGCGCATGAAGCTGTAAAAAACCTGAAACCCAGCTTTGACTGCCTACCAAGTATCAATTTTACCTGCAAGCATTATGTAGCTGGGTACAAACTTCCATTACCCCCCACACACACAAAAAGTGTTTTGCTGACAAAGTACACTACAAATTATTGAATGGAGGCTGCTGGAAGCTGGATATGGTAGGCAGCTAAAGGTGACTAGTATGAAAGCTTCCAATTTATTGAATAATTTTAGCAGCAGCTTTGGTAAGTTTGATGGAAGCAGAGCAACCAGAATGCTCATTTTGCCAGCATGCCAGCAATTTGTGACATTATGGCATCCATGAAAGTGTCATACAGAAAAAGAACCAAGCTTTGCTTCAGGGAATTTTGCAGACAAAACATGACATGAAGTCACCAGACACGGACATAAACAATCGAAGGCTGCAACAACTGAATGATACAGATGTTATGACACACTAAAACACAGCTCAGAGCTCAGATCAGGAGATGCAACAACAGTGTCAGCAAGGGTTGCAAACCAATAAAAAACCAAAGTAGGGACATTTAAGGGGCGAAGACCGGTAATGAAGTGAGGGTCACAGGTCAGAATTCTTAATGCAAAAACTTTTTTTGGTGGTTGTAGGGCCCCACGACACACAATGGTCATAGAGGATCCCAAGAGAAAGTAAAATTATAGAATTAATTCAAAGACGGAGCAGATTGAACCACACAAAGCAGAGAGATAATTTACAGTAAAAAATAAATATTAACACCACAGATAGATGATTTACAATAACAAACAATATCTGAAGAAGGTGACCAGAAAAAATGCCATTATATTTTCAAATAAGCCAACTGAGTTGGCAAGTTAAACATAAGAGCCAGGTATTCTCATAATAAAATGAAATGAAAGAAAGACAAACCTAATTGATCAAACAAAATGGCCACACAAGAGCCACTAATGGGTAGACTAGAACTAAGGGATGGCTGCAAGGCTTGCCGATCTTTTGCACCAATGGAGAAGCGGACTTGAGGTCCTCCTGCAGGAAAAAATATGATAAAACAGATGGTGATAATCTAAAACACAACTGAATAATAACATATTTTAATAGCATATTTTAACTTTATTCAAAAATTGTTTTCACCATCAAAATATGGAATCCACTTGCCCTTTTTTAATCATGGTATTGACATTCCCGAGACATTATTGTCCAATAATGTTTCTGACCAGTCAAACACACAAAAAGCCTATTTCAATAATCAGATATTCACACAGTAAAAATATTCAGTTGTTCAAAGTTCAACTTCAAATAAAATATTCACTGTCAATTCAATTTTCAAATAAATGAAAATGACAAATTTTTAAATATGCCTTAAAACTGTCTAACTATAAAAACTGCACCATTTATGTTTCATCTTTCATCCTTCAGACACAAGTTATATATATATATATATAAATATATATATCAAACACATATAATTATCCAGATTATCATAATTGCAAGATTTATAAACGTAAACTGATCCTACCAGCGGGTGGTACTTGCACACAGCCCAATATATTTCCAACCAATGTCTCTATTTTGACAGGCAAATTGTCCACAAATACTGTGTAGATCAGTCCGAGGCAATTCTGAAGTAAGAAAAAGGGCAATACCAATATGCTCAAGTCCCTAAACTCAAGAAGAGGAGAACCTTTGAACAGGTTTTATTCAATAAAGGTAAAATAAAAATTTCAACTTCAGACACCTTTGAAGTGAAAGTATGAAAAACCAAATACACAAAACCATTTTAAACCTAGAAACCATCACCCTTTCAAAGAGAAAAAGGTCAAGTGACTTAAGCAAATCAAGTCTTCCATTTTAAACCTAGAACCCATCATCCCTCAAGTGAAACAAGTTCAGTGACTTAACCAACACGAGTCTTCCATTCTAAACCTATTCTATTTATTTCTTGGTCAGGAATGGAGCCTTCTTACCCTAAATGTTTCAAAATATTCATGCCGGGACACCAGAATGAGTGACTTGGGTGCAAACATGGACGAATGGTGGACAATGTTCCCTTCCTGCTCCTCCTCCTCGTCATCAGGCTTACTGGGAGTGGTGGCTACCGTCTCCAAGAAGGAAAAGACAGCACAGTAATGCCTGTCTCCATCCATGTCGGTGAGCACCGCCACGTAAAAGGTAGGCTGCTTTCTCTGTGTTGACAGGCTCCATCCCATTGGCTGGCAGAACTGTGGAATGAAATGAACTTCTTTTTTTTCAACACTAAAATTTTATAGTAACAAAACATATTACCCATTCCTCAACTGTATTTGTTGTTATCATTTAATCTTACAAAATCTAACTCTAGCGAGATAAAGAAATGATTTAAATTTTTTAAAAGAATTTTAATAGTTGAAGAACTTTAAAAAGACAAAATATAGTGTCAGCTTTGTAAAGAAGGAAGCATATCAAATGGTATCATTCATGATATAAAAGTGATAGAAACTCCTTAATCACAATGCGTCATAGTATTTCATTAAAAAAAAAAAGTCCTCACCAGGGGTAATCCTTGCATAAAAGGGCAGTCCTCCCAATCCTTCTCTGGAAAACGCTGCAGGATTTTACCACTGCTGGCACCTGCTCCTGGGTTTAAAAAATTACAAAAAGAGACGTGAAATACTTTTATTTTTCATAAGAGAAGTTATAACGCTTTTAAGTAGATACTAAAAAAATACTGCTGGTCTTTGTGACTGAAACCAAAAATTTTACATTGTTATAATCTGTACATGATAGAGTGGAAAAGAAATTTTGACAAAATTAGCTGTAAGTGAAATCCTCTCCACTGTCTGAGAATCCCTTTCCAGTTAATGTATAGAGTGTAATAGGGGTCATTTTTGTTGGCACAATATCATTCGGTTAATGTTAGGTGGAGCATAGTATGTTTCATTTTCTTGTTGTGTAGTTGTTCTTCACGCAAGAGTAGTATGTAAATGCAGTTCCAGCAGGCTTAACGCATACTGCATGGGAACGGTTTTTTTGCTTTGCTGCTCAGCATTTAACCACTGGTGACAGGAGTGGTATTAACCCCTGTATGGTGGGAGTAAGCCAGAACCGTGTGAAACCTTAATTTCTATGCCATCTTTTGACTGCAAGAGGAGGCCATGGCTGTTTCATGGAGCAAGCTGGAAATGGCTAGGTTGAGGGCTTGTTTACATATGAAAATATAAGACACGACACACCCACTGACATTTGTCTGTGTCTATTTTAATTAAATTTTACAAAAGAAGTCCCATGACTACGACGTAACCACATAATAGATCATAAGGGATCGTCATTTCAAGACTGGTTTTCCCAACTGTCAATTTTGTCAAAATTTTTTCTTCCAAATGATAATTTAAAAATTTTTTGGGACAGAAAGTAAAAATCTATCAGTATTTCACTATACAAGCTTATTGTTTTGTTTTGTTATCCTTATCCCTTTATACTACCATAACAGTGTTGGGACACAGCTCCAAGGAGCTGGGAAAAACTCTGGATTACAAGGAATGAAGACAAGCAGATGATTAGTCCACCATGCCTAATCTTGCATGGCGTAATGAACAATACATAAGGGGTATTACTTGATCTTAATCCAAACAATAGTTGCTGTTGCCTTTGGTGGTATCTGCTCATTGAGAAAGGCCAATAAGCTGATTTAACACGTACACACTTGTGCTGCATGCATATACCCAGAAAATTTAATTTCAAGCTTGAAAACTATTTTTTTCCAGGAACTCGAGTTTGTTACAGTCATCTGCTATTTTACAGTAATTGGAGGTCCGTGAGCTGCATTTATGATAAAGTGAAGTTTTATAACAGTCTCTAAATCTACAATTCATCAGTATCAAAAGATCTTGAGCCCATTTGAAACTCTTTTTTTCACGATTTTCCAGTCAGTCAAGTAAATATTCAATTTGATAAAATAACTTGGCTCTATCAAACAGAAAGATGGCAAGGTCAGGTGATGTGTAGAGTAATTATTTTTGTACAACAAACACAATTTTTTTTTAACTTCTCCATAACACTGCTCGCATTCCACATCTTACTAGGTATATCCCTGTAAGTACATATTCCGCACCAAAGCACCAAGGTTTGTTGCTCACCATATAAGCCATAAGAGAAGCGAAATTTTCAGTTTCCTTTCAAATATGAGGTAGAAATAAAAAAATAAAAAAAATAAAAATTTAGCCATGAAGAAAGCAATAGAACTTCAGTATTCATTTACCTACTAAAAACGTATATTATTCCAATCTAAGCCTTATGATTTTTGCACAAGCCTTACAAAAGAACTGTAAATTGGTGTATAAGAGTGCTTTGACAGATATTTTCCTGCTATCTTAGTTTTATGATCTGTTTCACTGATAAAAGCTGAAAGGGGATTAAAGTCATTAGGCTTCCTATTCATGAGGGGAAAGGGCAGTTCTGTGGGCATCATAAAGCAATCATATCGATTGCCATGATTGAAAGATGCTAGCAAAATATCAGGGGAATTCGGTGGGGTTTGGGTTTTTTTTTATGAGAATGTATGACTTCATTTGTAAATTTCGGTAGTTGATAACGAATGCTTGCAGAAATGAATCGGATTACTTGAATTTATATTTGTAAAAGAAACCCTTCTTACTTTCTTTTTCGAAGTCATATCCAACGACCACAAAGTAGTCAGCCAGACGCGACATACCAGCTATCCACAATTTAATAATTCTATTCCGTGGCGTCTACACTAAATTTTTATCAACAGAATTCATCCTCACAGCTTCCGATACATTGTTCGACGCCATCTTGAATCCATCATATTGAGATTACTTTGTACCTCACGAAGGAAAAGAGCAAATAAAATTTTGCTCAGTTGTTTTGTACTGTGAGCACGATATCGCTTCATGGCAAAGATTTTTGCTTCGTGGACAAACCAATAATTGCTCGTCTTCTCATTCTCTCTATAATAAAAGGAAATAATAATAAAAAAGAACAAGAAATTAGATAAAAACAGAAACAGAGCCTACAACTGGACCTCACAGAAAACACAACCCGTAGATGGAAATCGAGAGACAAAAATGATTGAAAAGACAGAAGTTGTGAATCAATAACATTCATTCCTCAAGGCGTTATCGCGTGGGGAATCATTCAATAACACCAATATTCATTCATAGCTCTATTGATTATGTTGTGCCTGACGAGGATCATGAGTCGAAACGTCGCTGTCTTTGCCATGCCTCCTTGAGTAAACTTCCGCGCAAGACCAGTGTTAGTCCAACACGCACGGCTGAGACTGAGATCGCGGTATCTTGACACTTTTCAGTTTTGATTCAGAGTTCTTTAACTTAACATGCACAATATCATTCTCCTACTTTATTCCTTAATCTAAATCCTCCATTCCTCCTTTTTCAAGTTATATTCCCCACACTTGCTACAACACTAAATTTGAAAGGAACTGTTTTCTGTTACTGACGAAATTCTCGGGAAGAAGAAAAAGACGCTACCCCCTCATCAACCCACTGCCGAACTTCGTAATGCCTTTGGAACATTTGTCTCGGAAAAAGATTATCATCGTTGCGAGAGGGTCTACAGTCTCCTGATACAGCAGCACAACCACCAATAGCAGACGGGGAAAACTTCACTGGTGTTTCAATGGACAGCTTCAGCCTCGCCACGGAAACAGAGATTCGGCAGATAATACTATCGAGCCCCTCCAAGTGCTTCGTCCTCGACCCCCTTCCAACGTAACTGTTAAAGGATTGTTTGGATTGTATTTTGCCCATCGTTACTAAAATTGTTAATAAATCATTGCAGTCAGGCTCAGTACCACAATGTTTCAAGAAAGTTATAGTTACACCACTTCTCAAGAAAGCTGGTACCGATGAGAATGATCTAAAAAAAAAAAATATCGTCCCGTTTCCAACCTTCCCTTCTTGTCAAAAATCCTTGAGAAAGTGGTACTTAAGAGACTTCATAACCACAAAGAAGCAAACGATCTTAACGAAATTTATCAGACTGCTTACAAACGTAATCACATCACTGAAACTGCCCTGCTGAAAATACAATCTGATATCCTTAATAACATTGACACTAAGAAAGTAGGATTACTGACCCTTTTGGACATGTCTGCTGCATTCGATATATTGACCATACCATTCTGATTACCTGGTTGAATGTAACATTTGGAATTTGTGACACTGCATTATGTTGGTTCAGGTCCTATATTAACAATAGGTCACAGAGGGTTAAAGTTGGTGAGGTTACTTCCCATGAATTTCCTTTGCACTTTGGGTGCCCCAGGGGTCAGTTCTTGGACCCATCATCTTTAGCATGTATACGCAACCTGTGGGAAAAAGAATCAAATCATATGACTTCTCTTATCATTTTTATGCAGATGACTCGCAATTGTATAAATTTGATGAATACCGAAATATACATTCACTGATAAGCTGTACTGAAAACTGCGTTTATGACGTGAAACGGCGGATGCAAGCCAGTAATTTGAAACTGAACGAAGATAAACAGAAGTTATGCTTTGTGGTAATCCTAAGGTAAATGGGAAGATCTGTCCATTACCCATTATTGATTTGAACATATATGGTCACCGCATGACGTCGAAAGCGCAGGTCAAAAACCTTGGTGTGTTTTTAAACAATGATCTTTCAATGGAAGTCCACGTAAAATATCTCTCAAAATCCTTTTGCTTTCAACTGAAAAACAATTCAAATGTACGTATTTATTTGACCAAAGACGTTGCAGGAAAATTAGTAACATCACTTGTTTTATCTCGCTTGGACTACTTCAATGCACTTCTTGCTGGTATCACAGCCGACAAAATATCCAGACTCCAAGTGATTCAGAACCATGCAGCTAAAGTTGTTATGAAAAAGAAAATGTTTGAACAGTCTATCCCTATTTTACTTGACCTTCACTGGCTGCATGTGAAAGACAGAATTGATGTCAAAATAAGCGTTTATGTTTTAACTTTATCAACAAGACGGCCCCACCTTACATTAATGAACTATTGAACGTCTACACTCCTTCTAGGCCTCTCAGATCTTCAGACTCTACTAAGACAACATGTTTGTGGGAGACAATCCCCACTATAAATTTTATGGTGCAAGGTCTTTCAGCCATTATGGCCCCAGAATTTGGAACAATCTGCCTTTACAAATAAGAAGCTCCCCCACCATCAATAGTTTCAAATCAAAATTAAAAACTCACTTCTTCCAGAAAACCAACAAACACACAAAAAAAAAACACAAACCCTGACCATAACGCGTTGCGGATGGTTGAAAAAAACAACAACAACAACAAACAAACCACACACACAAACACACACACACACACACACACACACACACACACACACACACATACATACATACACACAGCAACAATAACAACGACAACAACATTGTGGATATGATCACTTCATGTATTAATAGTGCAATCCTGTAAAGTGCTAGTATGTAAGGTGTTATCATGGATATGGTCGCTATATTAAATTCTAATGTAACTATGTAAAGCGCTACGATCATGTCAGGTGTCATGGTGGTTATGGAGCGCTATTATGTTAGTGCAGCATTGTTTAGCGCAGTGATTAGGGTGTCCAAGTGAAGAAAAAAAAAATCGTAATGGTTTTACTGTAATCTTATAAAGCGCTACGGGAACGGCGTTGTATTTAGTATGAGTGCCATAATATTGCGCGCGCGCGTGTGTAAGACCCATCAAAAACAAATGGGAACAAATTGCATCTAATAAAATTCCCCTCGGCTGTGGGTAGAGCTGTTAGGGCACCTTGATCTGAGCGTCTGATAGGTTAACAAGGTTATGAGGCGGACCCCGGAAGAAAGACCGAAAGGGACGAATGATTGAGAGAGATGGCAGAGATGAGGTCATCATGGATGAGGGCGGGGAAGAGATTTTTTTGCTACACTCAGCCCTTAAGTGGGTGTGTAGGAACATTAAGTCTATCTATCATGTTTTTGTTTCTGATTCAAGAAAAGTTGAGGTCACTCCGCTCTCGACGAGTCAAGTTGTTCCCAACATATCCCAGCCCAGGAGCGTTTGTGCTCACAGTGCGTGAACTTTGTGATGATACGTGTGAGATGACCTTTAGTGACCCTTCAACCCAACCTTCGACCTCGCTTGAGAGACAAGCTGCAGAGACACGAATGGCCTTGACTGACCACTGAGAGTGTCTGCTGTGTGTTACAATCCTTATTTTATCAGTTCAGCACATCGCTGTTCTTATCAGATGAAACTTTGACAAGTCAAGCACTGTTTAAGTGTTGCAAAGATGGCGACAAGGTGGGCAATCTGTGGAAGTGGTAATATCGCGAATGATTTTTGTGCCGGCCTGAAAGGATTGCCGGCATCAGAGCACAAGGTGAAGTGATGTTTTCCATTTTTTTTTTTTTGGTCGTCTTTAGGTTATTCGCAGCACCCTTTCCCTCTAATCCGTTGTCAAAAATCGAAAGCACCGTAACTTACTGACAAACCAGTTAAAAGTATTTCTAAAGCTTCGAACCGATATTTTCAGTTATATTTTGTGACAAAACACTTACATATTGATATATTTTCACTTTTGTCCCATATAAGTTCTAAATTATCCTATAGAGTTAGAGTATGAATTTTCTAACATGGAAAAAGGGTGCGATTGATGTAAAAAGAGGGGGAAAAAAGGAGCAAGGGCGCCCCATAGTTACATTTAACTTGTTTCCAGGTACGTCTTCTCATGACTTATTTTTACAAAATAGATAGGAGATAACCTTGCATTGACTTCATCCACCTTTTGCTTGAAGTTTTCTTCTAGTTGGGGCATGCAAATGAGAGGTTTGCAAAGCATTGCAGGCTGAAGGGTGGGTGCTTGCCTCTTAACCTGGGGTTTGTGGGTTTGAAATCCATGATTCGGGTGGTTTTCCTGGTTGGTAGCCACACCCTGGTCGCATAGAGGTACTCTGTTAACCTCTCAACCTAAAGGGCAGGGGTTTGAGTGGCATCAACAGCAAATTTATTAGGTCATTTGTCTGATGACCAGCCATGCCCTTTTTCTACTTAGGCAGTGTTTATTGGGACTCATGAGCGAATAAAATTGTTGTTATTGTACCTACTGAGTCAATGAGTATCCCAGTAGCTCATTTGGCAAAATATTCGACCCATAGACCGAAGGGTGTGGGGTTCACCCCCTTGCCATAGTTATTGTGGTTTGCCATGCACTACAAGGGTGATTTCTGTGGGCATCAAGTGAAAGCTCTCGAATAATAACTGAGATTTATTAAAATAATTAATAATTCCATTGTCAAGGGAAAATTAGATTTGTCAAAGGGTCGAATAAGTATGTGTAGACTCCTGGGCTGGCCATCTCACACTAAAGTACGGCTAACCACTTCGATTTTTTTTTATTTATTCAGACTCAACACACTCTATTCTAAACTTCTAGATGGAATTGAATACTTAGTCCTAATGGAGATAGACAACTTGGAGGTCCTTGTGCACCTTGCACATTTGAGAAAACCCTTGGCAATTAAAAATCTTTAAGAGAAGGGTGCAAGACAGCTGTCAAGCCAATGATCCTAACAAATTCCTACTGTCATGATTCAAACTTTTGAAACTTGGCGAATAGCCCTATCAGAGATTAACAACAAACTGGGACCTCCTTCAATGTGGGTACAAGTTGATATGTCTGAACTTGTGTTTTTTTAAAGGTGTTTTCTGAACCTGATGACAATTTTAATACTAACAACTCCTCTCAGATTGTTGCGGTGGCTGCCAGTTCCTCAAAGGCCAAAGCAGAGGAATTTGCCAAGAGATTTGATATTCCCAACAGCTACGGTTCATATGATGAAATGCTCAAGACTGATGATTACGGTTAGAAAGCTTTATGTTAATGCTGTGGTTTAGTTTGTGCTTGTAAAGAGCACTTAAACTGTGGTATTTTTAATTCAGTTCAATGTATCTTTATTTATCACAGATAGGCAACTCAAAGCAAAATAATTTGCATTATAAATGTTGTAAATATTGATATAAAATAAATGAATTCAATAGAACACTAGCACAACACCATGCAAGAGAGTAACCAAGTTATACAAATAGACTATGTAACTATATAAACTAGAGTGACTACTCAAAAGATTTTCCAGTCTTTAACAACCAATGCATGTCATATCATCTCCCACAAGTCTGTTTGTCATAAAAGATATAAATGTTATGTTTTGTTATCTTTGTTCCTTCATACAGCCTTAGGAGTGTTGGGACCCGGTCCCAAGAAGCTGGGAAAAACTCAGGATCACAAGAAATGAAGACAGGCTGATGATTAGTCCACCATGTCTAATCTTGCGTAGCATAAAGATATGCTATAATAATAATAATAATAATATTAATAATAATAATAATATTAATAATAATAATAATAATAATAATAATAATGAGCAATACATATGGATATTATTTTATTATTATTATTATATTTTTATATTATATTGATTTTTTATTCCATGGGGGAGATTTGTCCTCTGGGTCTCCCCCAAAGGAAGACTGGGACTAGCCAAGCAGCACCACAGTTTTGCTGGTCCAATGGCTACGGCAGGAATTGAGCCCACACTCCACAGCATAGGTTTGAAATTAAATTTGATTCTTCAAGGGAAGCTTTTTTCACCAAACTAAAACTGTAAGAAAGTCACAAAATAGGAAAGGAAAACTTTGTAAAGATTTTTTTTGTGTCTTCTTCTCTCTGCAGATGTTGTTTATGTCAACAACATTCACCCTTACCATGTGGAGACTTGTCTCAAATTCATCAACGCAGGCAAAGCTGTGTTGTGTGAGAAGCCCATGGCCCTGAGTCTGGATGGGTGCAAGAAAGTGTTGAATGCAGCAAAGGAGAAAGGAGTGCTGTTTGTTGAGGTGCACAATGAATATAAAATTTCCTGCCCAATTTTAATGTTTTTATTTCTCTCTAAAATAGAGCCTGCTGGATGCTGATTTGCAGAGGGAAAAAGAGCACAGAGCTTTTTTGTAGTATCTAACGAGGAACTGGTATAGTGGACATTTATTTCATGCGACAACAACATTAAAAAGACAACAAAAACCAGTGTTGAGAAATTGTATGAGTATGGAATAAGTTGTGATATTTAATCGTAAATAAGCTTTTACAAGTCTATCACAGTTTATTTTTTTGTTCTTGAGAGTTAAAATCTAAGCCATAAAAAAATGAGGGGAAAAAAATTGTTGCTTTTGTTCTATCCATTAGAGGGGTAGGGGGTGGTTGTTTCTTGCGCTCATAGTCCTGGTGTAATGCAGTGAATAAGGTGTACACAATAACTGTTGGTTACCTTGTCTCGGCATTCTTTTTGAAGTACATTAATTTTTTTTTTAGACTGCATCCAGTGGATTTATTTTAGTGATTTGGCCTTGTTATTTTGAGAGTCACATGGCAGAAGGGAGGATTGTTTGCACTATGATTTTGAGGACCCTAAAACAGGTCAACTTTTTTTTTCTTCTCCCTTTTGATTTTCTTCCTAATTTTACTGAGTAAGTAATATTTCTTATCCATCAAATTTCAGATTGATTGAAGTTGTTAGATCAAATCCTTACTTAGTATCTTTTCTTCATTTCAAAATTTCAAGCTACTTATAGTTTAGGTCACTGTGTTTGCTGCTGCTTTAGCCATCTGGTTATTTTATCCCATTTGTCTGTTTGTTTATATTTATTTTATTTTAGGCATTCTTTGTTGATGTTTGATGGATAAGTTTTTGTTTGTTTTGTTATCCATATCCCTTCATACCGCCTTAGCATTAGCAGTGTTGTTAGGAGCTGGGAAAAACTCTGGATCACAAGAAATGAAGACAGGCAGATGATCAGTCCACTGTGCCTAATCTTGCGTGGCATAAGGGGCAATACATATGGGGTATTACTCAATCTTAAGCCAAACAATAATTGCTGTTGCCTTGTTGGTGTCTGCTCATTGAGAGAGTCCATAGAGCCAATTTAATTTACCACAAGGCGTACTGTCTGTGGTACTCGTTTAATGCCAATGAGCTGACTTACTACAAGGCTTTGGATAAGTGATAGTTTAAAAAAAACAAAATTCATGACCCTGCATGCTACTAGTTGTCAGAATTAGTACAATCTTAAGTCCTCCCCCTTTTTTTAAAATTGAAAATGTGTGAAATGATTGCATACATGGCCAGGTATTTTCAATATGCTTCTCATTTGGGATTTCAGGCATACTGGACAAGATTCTTTCCTGCATACAATTTTATCAAGGATCAAATAGAATCTGGGGCTTTGGGTGAGGTCAAAATGCTGGAAGTCGGCTTCTGTGTTCCTATCTTTGGCACACCTCGTGTCACAAAAAAGAGCATGGGAGGTGGCGGCCTGATGGATATTGGCTGTTATCCTGTGCAAGCTGCCAATTTTGTCTTTGGGGGCAAGCCTGAAAGCATTTGGTCTAAGGGATCGGTTTGCCAAGAAAATGGTAAACAGAAATAATAATCTTACTCTGAATGCCTTAATAAATTCGAATAGGATAATTTTTGGCACTTATCTTTAATTTTTTTTTTTACATATTCCCTTTTCAAGTTTATGTCTTCTCATGTTTGTGAATTATGGTTTAGGACTCTATATGTGATTTTCACATTTTGTTATGGGCTTTTCTCCCCATTATAATGTTGTTGGTCTGGTAATGTTGTGATTATTTTGTTAGTCATTTCAGAGTTCCAAATGCCATCCATTTATCCTTTAAGAATGAGAATCAGGCTAAAGTTCCATGCTTGTGTTCTTGATAAATCATTCCTGCTGGATATGGAATATTCTGGGTTTAAATAATTCACATGGGAAGAGTTAAGGAACCTCTTTCTCTGACTGTGTGGGTTGAATTTATATCGCAGATTGATCATAAAAGGAAGCTCCTGCATTTGAAATAACCTCAGTTGTACAATAAAGACTGGTGTTCATTTAAGTCAGAAGTTAGACAGGTTTGATTTTAACTTCCTTAAAAGTCCTCCTATTCATACTGTCTTTCTTAATTATCTGGAGAATCATTTTGAATATCTGTATGTCATGCACAAATCATATTTTCATGCATTTACCAGTTTTGCTGCACCTAATGTTTGGTATTTGATATGAGATTAAGGAACCTGTGCAATAATAATAAGGAAACATTTAATGTATTTTGAAGTTTTCACATTTTTGTCAGCTTTTGTTCAAAACAAAGCAAACACCAGTACTTATGGTCTTCCTCAGATCTGAGGAAATCCTCGGAGGAGGAATACCCTACTTTAGTAGTTTATTATCTTATTGCTCTAAAAATGAGGGTTTATGCTGTAAAAATTGGTAACATGGGCAATCATTCAAAATTTTCCACCATTTTCACTTTTTGTCACCATCAGCACTGAAACAAAATAAAAGAAACAAAAAAATGATAGAGTAAAAATCTGTTAGGTTAATGTTTCAACACATTTTGAGCTGTCTCAAACATTGTTTTTTTTCTATTTCAATTTGAGGTATTGACAAAAGTGGTGTGATAGTTCTCAATTATAGTGGAGAGAGATTTGCTATTTTGAACTACAGCACAGAGACACAAGCTGGGTTCAACAGGATGGTGGTTCGTGGTACCAAAGGAACAATTGAAGTGAGCATTTCTTTACTCTCTTCTAACTTAGGGCCTTACTCTTAATCAGATTCTTATTACTGTGTATCCGCTGCTTGTCTCATCTTCTGCATGAGTTGTTTGTTGTTTGTTTTCAACTCCTTGCATTCCATGGCCACTAGAATAGTGATGTCAATCATCTTGGAAAATTTAAAACAAGATGAGAAGAAGCAAAGTTTACCATTTCAATATTCTGTGATAAGAAGCAAAGTTTACCATTTCAACATTCTATAGCTTCTTTACTCCATTCCCTCAAAAACCACTTTTGTAAAATTCTGTTACAAATTGAAAAATATCCAGCTTTAGTAAACAAGAAACAGATGAAATGAAAATCTGAAAGAAAAAATATTGAAATGCAAATTTGAATTACAACTTTAATATTGACAGAAAAGCTCTTACAAAATCAAATAAAACCATTGGCCTCTAATCTTTACGATCTAACAATTTCTGTATGGTTGTTCTTTCAATTTATGTCATCTCAGAAAAGAAATTATATAATATGCTTTTTTGTATTTTACAATATGAGAATATGCAAAATATATAATAGATGATTCCCCTATTAACGTCACTTGATGGTATCGCAGACACGCCAATATTACGGTTTCGCCGTAAAAAATTACGGCGAGGAGCTAAAAATTACGGGTTACGGCGGGTGTC
>JBCIKM010093362.1:0-11962 GCA_039654465.1 Melibe viridis | reverse complement strand
GTCTCCCAGGATCTAAATACGATTGTAAGTCTCTGGAATTTCAGGACAGCTGAATAAAGAAAGAGGGAAACAGCATGAATTTATTTTTTTTAAAAATGAAAACCAATATGATACCGGGTCACCACACTCAATGAAGCAATTTTCATATTCCTGATGTAGTAGGGATTATAGTCGGTTCAAGAACTGTTTCTGAATCCCTATGGAGACAGATAAGCTGAATTCAGAACTTACTGTACAATGGTTTGCTGTCTCCCAGGATCTAAATACGATTGTAAGTCTCTGGAATTTCAGGACAGCTGAATAAAGAAAGAGGGAAACAGCATGTAATTCTAATGACATTTTGAAATCAGATTATTTTAATTGACTCATGGAAAGCAATGGATGAGGAATTTGTATCCTTTTTTTTTTATTAGTGCAAAGCAACGGAGATCTGACCACAGTGTCAGGGGAATGTGGAAGTCATACAAACTATTCGAAAGAGATGATCTTGTGTTTATGTATACAATTAATTCAACTAATTCAATTTCTTGTGTTACAATTCTTCGTTTTCCCCTCTTTGTCATATTTTGCAATATAAAATTTTGACACCCTGTTGTAAATCGGCTCATTGGTCTCCCTCAAAAAGCAGATACCACCAAGGCAACAGCAACTATTGTTTGTCTTAAGACCGAGTAATACCCCAAATATATTGCTTATTATGCCACGCAAGATGAGGCACGGTGTACTGATCATCTGCTTGTTTTCATTTCTTGTGATCCATAGTTTTTCCCAGTTCATGTTTGGTACCACAATATTCAGCACAGGCTAAGCTTTCCAATGATTTATAATTCATTAATATCTTTTTTTTTACCTTTCATTGCAAAACCGTTAAAAACAGTGTTCAGATACTTTTGGATATGACTGTATAAAGATGCTCAGTCTTCTGCAGTAGTTGAGAGGTGTCACTACCTCTATACCACCAGGTACTTACAGCCGACCAGAAATTGACCGGAATCATTTTTACATTTGTTGGACTTGAACCCAGGACCTTTCGTTTGAGAGGCAAGCACCGTACCTCTCTCCAACACACACCCCTAAGTATTAATAATAAGTTAGTTCTAATTTCATGTTGAAATTTGGGTTTTGTGACCTGTTCAGAAAATGTCCCTCATCATCTCTGGTTTGAACCCAGAACCTTTAGGCATGAAAGTCTCCTGTCTAACCTGCTAGGCAAATGTGCTCGGGGTAGGGCATAGCTACCGGTAATTACAGGTCCTTTCTAACGTTGGACCAACAGACTCTGCAAGGCTTGAGCACATCCATCTGGAAACAGCCCTTAAAAATACCTGGTTTGTTGACAACAATAAGCAGAAAATATAGGCACAGTGCCAAAGTTTGTCAAAGACATAGAAAGAAAGGAAAAAGCAGGAAGTCATCCGAGGAAGGAATCGACCCAGGACCTGCCTTGGCACCCATCGCCTGGCTACTGTCAGGACAGCAGGCCTACCAACTGAGCGGCGGATGGCTCACCTCGGCACTGTGCCTATACCATTTTCTGTTTATTACCATTTTTTTTCCAGTGCCAGGTCCTCTTTATATGATTTGTTGACATGAAGGCCAGTGCTACAGTTCATTGAGTGACCATTCAACCATCAAGAAAATTATTGAGTCTAGTGCAAAATGCCAAGTCCAATATGTTTTGGTGTTGTTTTCTCTTTTAATGCAACTATTTATAAGCCTTGACAGTTTTTGGTGTAGTCTCTGAAACTAAAAGGACAAGACATGACACAAATAGTGTTTGAAGGGTTGGTACTGAAGTAGAAAGTCAATTTTTTTGACCATGTATATTAAAGAGTCACATGATCAATGTTTGTCCTTCCTCTTCCTCTGTGTTGTAATTGGCAAATGTTTTACAGTAAGTTTCCCCAGTATGCATAGAAGGAAAGGAGGTGTGGTTCTGGTGGTTGCTCTGCTGGTTGTCAGAGTGGTTGTTGCTGCTGGTGTTAGTGGTAGTGGACGTCCAATGGAAGTTGTGGTTGTGGAAGCTGAGCATGGCAGATTGGCTATCGCTGTTGTCCTGGCCAACCTGGCCATGTGCTGGGCTGGTATGGCTGGGGCTGGACTTTGAGAGCGTCATGGGAATGGCATTGGCATACAGGTCACGGTACATACCTCTGGGGGGTGTCCAGGCGCCGCCATAGTAAATAACGGCACAGAAAACGGGGGTGGTCAGGGGGTGGAGCCACGCCAGAATGGTCAGCACCCGGTAGAGGTGGGCAGACTGGTGGTAGCCAGGGTCCACCAAGGTGAGCAGGAACAGTGGGTACCAGCACACCACAAAGCTGACCAGCATGCAGAACAGGACCACCAGCCGGCGGATGTAGTTGTGGATGTGCAGCGTTGCATTGTGGGACTGGATTTCATCCTCAAACTGGTAATGGACTTCTTCCTCACTGTCTTGGCCAGTGCTCAGAGGGTGGTGGTTGTGGTTGTGGTTGTTGAGGGACGATAGAGATTTATGAAGCAGAGTCCATTTCCTACTTTGAACACTGGACACAAGTTTCCTGTAGAAATGGATAAAGCTGAACGTTGCCACGGTGAGAGCTCCAGTCACCAGCACAACCCACAAGACATGAATCACATAGTTTTTGGTCACTCCGTATCGATACACACAATTCCCAATGTCCTTGCTGAACTCAGAAGTCCCGGGGAGAAAAGCTACCCCAAGATGCAGTAACACAGTCGTGAACCAGATAATGACAATGCCAAACACTATACAGCAGGTATCTCCTGGAGTCTGGTGTTTATTTTTAGCTGCAAAAGAGCACTGGTACTCCTCGTTAAGCAGCAGGGCCAGGAGGTTGTAGGCAGACACGGTCATGAGCAGCATGTAGGCGGCCCCCAGCACATCGCAGTGCGGGATGGAGTTCTTCATGAGCAGGCTGTAGCCAAAGGGCAGGCAGAAGACAGACTTGACACAGTCCAGCAGGCAGTGGTGGAACAGGAAGGCAAAGGACATGTGGCGGAATTTAGGGCATGTCAGGGTGACAATCATGACAAAGACGTTGCCAAGTCCTCCCAATATGGCAAAGACAAAGAGCGTGGCACCCTCTATGAGGGACGGGACAACCTGGGAGGGGCTGGATGTGTTGTGCTGTAGGGACCTGCTGACCTTTGCCCCTAGGGAGTCTTTGTCAATGATGGTGTAGCCAACACTCATCTTGGTGGGGGTCTGGTTGGGGAGGTGGAGGACCAGGGGAAGGAAAAGGAGGACCAGAGGGAGGAAGAGGAGAAGGACCAGAGGGGGGAAAAGGAGGAGGACCAGAGGGAGGAAAAGGAGGACAAGACAAAGGAAAAGGAGGAGGACAAGACAAAGGAAAAGGAGAAAGACCAGAGGGAGGAAAAGGAGAAGGACCACAGTGAGGAAAAGGAGAAGGACCACAGGGAGGAAAAGGAGGACAAGAGAAAGGAAAAGGAGGAGGACCAGAGGGAGGAAGAGGAGAAGGACCAGAGGGGGGAAAAGGAGGAGGACCAGAGGGGGGAAAAGGAGGAGGACCAGAGGGAGGAAAAGGAGGAGGACCAGAGGGAGGAAAAGGAGGAGGACCAGAGGGAGGAAAAGGAGGAGGACCAGAGGGTGGAAGGGGGCCAGATAGAGGACAAGGAGAAGGACCAGAGGGTGGAAGCGGAGGAGGTTAGGTGTTGGATCAAGTAGGTTTCATGGCCTCCATGCATCACAGACTCAACAAGAGATCACTGGAAGCCCACATGTGGCTATCGTCATGTGTCTCAGTTTCTCGGCGGGTTCAGATTGCGTAGCATGATGACAAGAGTTACTTCCTTCCCTGGAAACATTGGCCAGCATTGGATGCGGGGTTCTTTTTCTCTCTGAAATGACAGGGGAAATAACTCGTGGAGTAAAATTGTTAAGAATTTGGAAATGGAGTTGATTTGTACTTGTTGAGAATGGAATGGGAAAATATTTATTTGAGGTTTTAAAAGAATGAGTGAATGATTACATAGTCTTGCGTCACAATTTTTATATTGCCCTGAAAAAACTTATTTGTTAAAAAACTAGAACACATGCAAACTTTTTTTCTTTAACAGTAGGTAGAGAGACTCTGCAAAATAATTGCAAAGAACTATTACAATCATTTCTAGATACTAACCTTCACATCAAATGCTAGATAAGGAGATATTGCACTCTTTATATAAGAGAAAAACCAAAATTGTATAAAAGTTAATATTTCATTGTTCGTTTTTTGTTGTTGTTTTTTTTGGGGGGCGGGGGGGGGGGGGGTATTTTGTTTTGTGTTTTTTTGCTCAGACGGACATTTGGCGGCACCTGGGAGAAGTAGCTCATCTGACAGAAGTTCAGATACGGCACGTAGAGCTCCAATGTCTGGTGCAGGGAGAGCTCAGGGACAAACCAGCTGTGTCCAGCCTGGAAGCAGCCTTCAGCCAGTACAAGCTGTTGTCAAGTTCATGTAAGTCGTCATATATTGTGAAAATAGTAATTCTATGGATACGGTGTCGAGAGGAGAACACGACAAAGCCATAGAGAAAGGTAAATAAATACAGAAAAATAAATTGTCTAAAAAAATCGACCTCCACGGCCCGGACTTGAACCGTATGAAAGTTATGACACGATCTTGCAAAATTCATGTAAGTTATCACTGACTGGTGTCAAATACATTGAAGTGATCTCAGACTATTCTCAAAGCTGTGAGAATTGTTGCAGCCAGTTTTTAAATATTTTTTAAAAAATACAGTGCATAAATTTGTGTTTTTGCTAAGGTAGGGTATGGGGAGGGATTATTATTTTTGATCTTAGAATATATTCCTTTGCTCTCTATCTATTTGGCCGCCTTTGTAAAGTTGCTTAACTGCCACTCTGCCCTCATTTCCTCTTATTGCTGTTGTTGTTGTTGTTGTTGTGAATGTGTGTGTTCAGCGGAAGGTCTGTCTGGGCAGGAAGTGGTCAGCCTGTTGGGTCAGCACCTGCAACAGTTGCAGTCTCTGGTGTTGATGATGGAGAAGATGCCTTGCCTCCCCTCAAATGGTACGGCCATTTTATTGTATTGTTTATCTGAATAGATTTGATTACTTGCAACATTCATTGGTTTCAAATTGTGCAATTTCAATTGTCTGTGGTTTTCATGGTTTTGATCCAGATGTTTTTTACATTCTTTGGTTTTGAAGAGGCTCTTTACATATTCATTGAGATTGAAGTGGTTGTTTATGATGGTATTTATATCAAATTACATCCAAAACAACTGTTTTTGCTTTTCTTTCTCAAAAACATGAAACTCCAAACCCTAAACTCTATCAATCCCAGAAGGCATGAGTGACCTCAAGCACAGCCTATCCAAGCTGTCCTCCAAGCTCAAGGACATGCAGGCAGGGTCTGGCGGCGGCAGTGGTGCTTTTGAGTGGGTGGACAGTCTGCTGGTACGGGCCCTGAGCACTGGACAGTGGCTGCTCATTGACAACGTCAACTTCTGCAGGTAGCCCTGACCTCACACACACACACTATGTGCTCTCAGCACACACAGGCTGAAGGCGAAGAATGGCCACGGGCCATAGTTCATTCACACCATCATGTGGTGTATGTATTTGACTCTCAATATGGTGTATTTCATCAGCTGAATCTCATTCCTTTAGGATGTACAGGGTGTCCAAATGTTGTTCTCCGCCTTACAGGGAACTGGTTCTAGTTTTTCCGGAACCTCTTTGTTTTTCCAGTACAGAAATTCTGAGATTATCTGGAGAAGAAAAATCCAGAAAAATTAGGCCTGCATGGATTTTTATCACTTCAAATTTTCCTGATCTGGCTTTCCGTAGCTTTATATTTACCGGAGGCGACATCCAGGACAGTAGAGGAAGGTACCTACAATGTACTGGCTCAACTAATTATCTTTTGTTACTCGCTATGAAAGCAGTTGAAGTTATGATCGTGGTTATCAATAAATACACGTGAGTACTGATCGGCTTGACTCGTAGTGTTATTGAATGAATTCAATTTCTGGATTAATAAGATATCTAGCTCAATCTCAGTTTGTTTACTTCCGCTGATCGAAGCATTTGTTATCCGCATCCCGTGTCTCTTGGCTTGCTACCGCTGCCTAGAACATCTGAGTTTTTGAAACAGCTGAATAAAAACACCTCAAATTTGTTTCAAATTAACACTTTAATTGAATTTTGAGGTTGGAAAATGTCAGGAGATCAGTTTGCGGATGCCCAAGATATAAAACTTAGTCTCAGTTTGTTTAAATCAGCTGATCAAAGTGGAAAGGAAAATTACAATACCTTTACAAGATTAGTAGTCTTTGTTGAATTTTATTTAATTCTTCAACGCAATGATTTTCAGAATGGGGGTTGCCCACGAAATGTTAGGACTGCTGTGTAAAGGGAGGTAATAATAACGGTAACTTATTTGCTCAAACCACATCTAGATGGTGATGTTATCCATCCTGAAGGAATTTCTTTTTCTAAAATTATCTTTTTATTATTTTTCAAAACAATGCAGATGCTCTGCAGGAAAGAGTAAAATCATTTTTTTTTTTAAATTAAGCAAACGAGGACATAATAATAGTCTTGAGGTTGAGTTATTGCCTAACTTATACCAACTGATTACCACTGGTTTTTAAATAGGATAGACCCAGAATAGATGGCTGGGTTGTTTTTTTTATTTTGCAGGGAGCATACCCCTGGATCCCCGTAGAGGGCCTCCCATCTCTGACAGTCTGATGTAGTGTTGTCAGCAGTCGGTTTCAGCTTTTTTTTTTAGACTTTCCATTCTCATCCCAGCATAGGCTGTAGTGGGATCAAGAGAAGATTATGTCAAAATGACTCCAGGAAAGCAATATTGGAGGCTGGAGTAGCCTTTTGCACCTGCCATGTACGCATGCATTAATGGTGCTGAAAAAAAGTTCAGGTTGCTTGGTTCCATACCGTTCTATTCCAACTTAATAACTTCAATACAAAAATGAAAGTAACCATGTTCAGACTTTTAAGATTTCTACAGATCCCATTAAACAGGAAGTTCACCACCAAATCAATTTTCATGGGGACTAGATTTGAAGCAAGACACCTTTAATAGAACTCAAATGATATCCTGACAATTTTCATAAGCTCTGTAACGCATCTCATGCTCATTGATAAACCGTATTTGTGCAGATTTGTCATCAGGAAATCCCCTGAATGGGGTTGTCTCTGGCTAATACACTCTGTCACTTGTTCTTTCAGTGCGTCTGTTCTGGACCGCCTAAATGCCCTACTGGAACCAGGGGGCGTGCTGACCATCAATGAGCTCGGTACTGTGGATGGTACAACGGTCACTGTAGCACCTCATCCAGACTTCAGGTAGGTAATGGTCAAGAGTAATGGTCTGAACCTCCTAGTAATGTCTAGAACCCACCAGGTTAGCCCTGAATCCACCATGGTTGTCCTGAAACCACCAGGAATGTCCTCTCTGAAACCACAAGTCATGTCCTGAACCCACCAGGAATGCATTGAAGGCCACTAGGAATGCCTTTAAACCCATCAGAAAGGTCACTACCAGAATGCTAATGAAAGTTAGTGTGCAGTGAGTTTAATGTGGGGTGACACCTGGATTTTATCTCAACTTGCTGTGAGCTGTACCATCAACTGTTAGAAATGAAAGGGATAATGTCGTATTTGTTTTCTCTTCCCTTTGAATACTTACTGCCCTAACTTCAAAGGTGTGGCATTTTTGTCTCTTGTCTCATAGGTTGGATGGACCCAGTGGAAGAATGGATACAAGAATGTTTCTCTGAACCCTTTCTAATTTAGAATTAAAGGAAGATAATTTTTGTTTTTTTTGTTTACCACTTTTCAATTTCCCCAGACTGTTTTTTGCCATGGATCCCAAACGAGGAGAGATATCCCGAGCCATGCGGAATAGAGGCGTGGAAATCTACATTTCAGGGGAGGTGGGTGCTGTCAGCGCTGCCATGGAAATTAAAGCTGCGCTGTTGACAAACAGCAATGGATAAAACACTTTGGAAATTTAGAGCAGAAGTCAGAAAAATATTGTTTCAATAGTTTTTTTTACACCCATTGATTTATTGTTAATTGGTATTTGTAGGACCCCATGACACACAAGGGTTATAGAGATGCACAATGCACCCATTGATGGTGAATCATTTAAATCATTATGAATTGTAAAATCAAAGCTACGCCCTGAAGTAAATTGGCTCATTGGTCTTTTTCAATTAGCAAATACCACCAAGGCAACAGCAACTATTGTTTGGCTTAAGACTGAGTAATACTCCATATCAGACCTGGAAATCGTACGCCTATTGGCGTGTTTCAGTCAATTACAAATAGAGCGCCCATAAGTGGATTGTAAAAATTGCATAATGATGTTTGTTTTGTTTTTTTCCCCCACAAAACGCACAATCCCCACTGAAGTAACACTTGATACAAGGCTACTGGTCTCATGAACGTTAAATACCACCACCCATCACCCTTCTCACCCACGCTTGTTAACTGCATGTGAACTGCTAAGTAATAATCACCACCGCATACGCGTGACACAATGTGGGCAGTTTGGTGATGGTAGTGAAAAACCATGTCGTCCTCGACAGTGTGTATCAATCACCCCACTCTGCTGTCTGTCAATGCGACAATATGACGGCATCGCATGTCAGCACTTGAGATGCACGAACACACACATGTCATACAAAGATGCCATCACACACTTCATCAAGCATTGTCTGCATTGCATCTGTTCAACTAAGCATCTGCAGACTGCTATGTATCTTTGTATTTCCCAGAAGAGTGGTGGAAAATGGAAATGCGAAAAATTTCTTTTCCAAGTAGTAAAAAACAGAATAATAATCTGAGGGCTTTTCAAGCCAGCTCTTCCTCCGGTTCATCTCAATGGTTTTGTAAGAAAACAGTGCTGTTCTTTACTTTGTTAACGTGATGCTTGCAATTTGTAAAAGTTTTAACTTATTGTTTCATAGCCCCTCTTACTTATGACTTTGTTTGGTTTTATTCCCACTTTTATTGATTGCAATGTTGATTTAAAAGGTGTTGATGCTAATGTGAGAAACAAGTTCAGGTGGTCTTGGCTTGATGAAGGAGAAAGTAATGGAGATTTACTGGGGGAAAATGTTAGTAACATTGAAGAACCAGGAATTGCTTAATGCATCACCAGCAAGCAGCAACTTAATTATTCTTCAAGGGGAAAGTATTTTATAACGAGGCACGCCTCTTCACAGACCATGTGAAAAGGAGAAGTGAAATAAAAAGCAATCAATTATTGCTGTCAATTTTCCAGAATGTTCATTCTTTATTATAAGGGATTCCTTCCACTTGTGTTATTTCTGAGGGGGAACTAACCCAGCCTGCTCCTGTTCAGCAACCTCCACGAATCGCTTCACCTCCTAGTATGCAGGATTGCATATCTCACCAAGAAGCTGCTGTTATCTCCTTTATATTGCAGAGCATTCTTTACCCTTATCAATGACTCTTTACCTTGCTGAACTAGTGCAACTTTTGGCACAGGACCACGGAGCTTCACAGTCTCTTTCCATGGAGCGCCAGACCTGTACCTATAAAATTTCGTCTCATGGAAGTTCAACATAAGAGACTTGTACATAAAATTCAAACCACACCATTTCCGATTGATATTGATGAGTCAACAACTAAGCATGGAAAGAAGAGAGTTCTCAATATTCTTGTTTGCCTATTTTGATAATGAATTGAACAGATGTGTCACTCATTTGTATTCAGCTGCAGAGCTAACTGCAGTAAATGTTTCTTCTGTGTATTCTGCCATGGTTCATGTTCTCAATTCTTTGCACCCTCTGTCATGACTGGCATTTCTCACATTTGCAAAAAAAGTCTTCAGACAATTTTGTCAAAGGTTATTTAAAGGTCTGCCCATATGTATTGTTTATTATGCCATGCAAGATAAGGCTCGGTGGACTGATCATCTGCCTGTCTTCATTTCTTGTTATCCAACTGGGTGGCGACACTGCTAAGGCGGTATGAAGGGATAAGAATAACAAAACAAAAACACAATCAAAGCACTGTTTTAACCATTTGCCCAAAAGGAAGGGATTTCTGTTTACAGTGGGTAGAATCATCCAGTTGTTGTTCCCTCCACCATTCTTCAGAATGGAAACCTCTTCTTTGCAGACAAAACATAAAAAGAAACTCTCAGTATTAGCTGGCCTACCCTAGGTATGGATGGCCATTGTTAAGGTCGTTCGTGTCATGCCAACTGAAATTTGCGTTTTTGCTAGAATGGTTAAAATGGCAATGTTTATTATGAAGAGACCTGTAACAACCATAATAAGGGAAAGCATCAATGCTGTAGATGTTGAAAATAGACTCTAATGAAGAGAAGAGATGGACACATAGGAATGAGTAAATCTTAAATTATTTTATATATTTTGGCAATAATATTTCTTCCTAATTTTGTAAAAGACCCTTTTTCAATTGTAGACTTTCCTACTAGTGGGCACTTCTGCTGATGTTTCTTTTTTTTTTTTTACACTGAAGCTATGGTCTTACTTTTCTCCCCTTTTCTGAGATAGCCTGTTTTTGTTGTCTTGGTTGCAACTCAGTGACCCTTCCTATTTCATGCCTTTTGACAACTGCAGGGTCACAAGTCAAACACCTACTGAGTACAAATAGGGTTTAAAGATCCTGGGTCTTCCTGGACCATAATGCTGTTATGTGTGATGGCCATTGCTTATTTTTCTAAGGAGAGATGATATTTTTTGTCATTGTCAATCATCTCTCGGTGGTGACAATATGTGTTTTGAGAGATGATATTTTTTTTTTTTTTTAGTGTAAATCATCTCTCTGCAGTTTGTGGTTTGGTCTGCTCCCTCTTCAAACTAATTCTATCATCTTACTTTCCCCTGGGCTCGTCTATAACTCTTGTGTGTCATGTGGCCGGAAAGCCATGAATAAACAAACAAACAAATTTTTTTACAAGTAGCAGTCTTTACAGGCTGATGTTTCCATATTATATAGGTCTGTTTGTATATATGTCATATTTCTATATACTTCATCCCATTATTCAGGAAGATGGGTGCCCATACTCTGACCTTGACCTTCATGCCTTGCTCAGGGCTATGGGGCTCCCAGACCGCAGCACAATAGAGAAACTTCTGTCCCTGCACCGAGGCCTGCAAAGTGGTCTGCCCTTTGCAGCCTCCCGTCCCGGGATGGCTGACCTGCTCCACGCTGGCGCCCTCTGCTCACAGCTCCTCACCCGTGGCTTTGGCATGGAGGTTTCAATCAGGCATGCCCTGGAGGACGTCTATGTCAGGGGCCAAGGGAGCTTCTCACTCAAACAGGTGAGAGAGAGAAAGAGAGTCAGAGAGGGATACAAAGAGACCTTGTTGGTCTTTTAATGTGATTCAACTCTCACCATTGTAAAAAGATCTCTTTATGCCTATAGTGAGTTCAGATGGCACAAACATCAGTCCAAGAACACTGTATTTACTTCCTTGGGCTGCCATGGCACAATTAATTTTGTAAATTGTTTTAAAGCTGCGCAGTGGAATTTACTTGCATGTGTTTATTTATACTGTTTTTGAAGAACCTCTTGTGGCTTGCCCAACTCTCCTTTTTTGTCTCCCGGTCTCTCCACGCAGCTTGCCCAAGATCTGATCATGCAAGACAAAGACAGTGTTTCCCAACAGCCCAGCCTATTAGTGCCCATTGTTGCACAGCACCCCGACCACTCATTGCCGAGGCACATCTCCCTGGCCTGTTCAGCGGTCAGCAATCAGACTGCCCAGTCTGTGCTGTATGCCCAGCAAACCAGTGCCATTGTCATGGACACATTGCACAGGATGCAGGACGGTCGCAGGTGTGTTACCTGGCAGGCATATACAAGCACATGCGGGTACTTCGCGCGCGCGTGCACACACACACACACACACACACACACACACACACACACACACACACACACACACACACACACACACAC
>JBCIKM010093140.1:0-24952 GCA_039654465.1 Melibe viridis | reverse complement strand
TCTTTTAACTAATTCTATCATCTTACTATCCTCTGGGCTCCTCTATGACCCTCGTGTGTCGTGGGGCCCTAAAACCTCCAATAAACAAACAAACTGAACCGTTAGAAAGCAGTCCAGAATTTCTTTTGTCTGTGATAATGCCAAGAAAATTTGAATGTTTTTGCACTTTTTGCCAGTCAGCATGCAATACCTAGGCATAGCACAAAAATATGATTCCACCTACACAATAATCTGTGTTTTAAATCATTCATTTATATAGAGTTACATAATTGTTTTCATAAAAGTTTAAAAAGAGTTGGCAAAGTCATAAAATCACAATGTTTAACACTCATCTTCAAAACTTGTCAGAGTTAGGTTCTGTAAAAAAAATCACTATAAATCAAGATTGATTAGTACATCTTGATAATATGTTTAAAGTTTTAAGTCTGTGCTACCCGTGGTTCCTGGTCAGTCAAAAAGAATGATTTTTACTGATTCAGCCGTGCTTTCATTGTTTGGTTGGCAGGTAGCTGCACCACTCTCCACCTGCCCTTATGTGTCACGATGAAGTCATCAACTCTTGCCCTTGACTACCATGTGCTTCTGTTCTCATTGTAGTTACCACTATGAAAGCTTTGGAATTGGTTGAAAGAAAGGAAATTAATCAGTGGTATCATCGAGTCTATTTCATGGGATGATGGGCTAGGGCAAAAACCCATCGTGGTCTCATCCCTCAGGATAAACTACACGTTACATCGCAAGCTTTCCCGCCATTTCACCTCTTGAGCATTTTCTCATGCCTTTTTAGCTAAATCTTATCCTCAGCAGAAGTTTTGTTGAAAATATCCACTCCCTGACATCTTTCCGGTCACTGGAAATGGAGTAGGATGTAGCCTATGTGACTGTCATGACTGGCATCACAGGGAACATCGAGGGTACATGTTAGCAAGAACAAATACCCCAAGAATGCAAAGAGTGCACTGTGTGAAAGGGATAAGGTTGTGAGTGGAAGTGTAAATTGAAGGAAACAGTTGGAATTCTCACTATGACTATGACCAAGCCTTCATGGCATGGGCTGTCTGAGACCAGGAAGGAATGGATTCATGTCAAGGTTGACAGCTTGTATCCCTGAATGTGAATTAACACGATGACCTAAAGGAGCTGGAAGGAAACAGTTTGTATGGTGGTGATGGTGGTGGTGTGTGTCTTTGAGTGTGTTTGCGTGCGTCTATTTGTATGTGTTCATGTGTGTGTTTGAGAGAGCGAGAGAGAGAGAGAAAGATTATGTATAAGTGTGTTTCTGGTATGGGGCGTAGATGTGGGAGCAAAAGAAAAATTAAACAGAACAAACAAATGTTTTCTATAGTGTAAAACTATCAAGCTGGTAGCATTCTTTCCTAGGTTTGATAATAGGATTGTGAATAAGGAGACATGAAAACCCTGAGGAAAGGAGATGCCAGTGCAAAGTCACAAGAAGAAAAATTCAAAAGCAATCCTCATTTGATATCTCGGAAACGGTATTTAAGCGTTATTGGCTCGTGGTCAGTGAACGGCTGATTGGTACAAATTGCAGCTGGCCAACAAGCTAATGCTCCAAGGACAGTAAAACCCTTTCTTTTTACAAAGGTAAAGAGGTGCGGCACCGCTTTTTACCTTCCTAAATTCCACAATGTTTTGTAACAGTTCTACATAGGTAATCTCTCTGCTGCTATCTTTGTTCAGCATAACGAGGGCTAAAACGGTCTAACAATTCAGCAATGGAAAGTTTTTAAGAAAGATCTGATTTGTTAGCTATCGTTTAACTGAAAATCATTGTCATGTGCAACGAAAGAACACTGTATGCATGGGGCTTTTCGTGGAGTATTCACTTTCTTTACTGAGATCACATTCTTTAGGAATGTTAGTGCCTTTTCAATGAAACTGTAAATTTTTTATAGAAAACAAAAAAACAAAAAAAGATAATAATAAAAACCCAAACAAAACTTGAAAAAATTGAAATGCATACATTACTGAAGAAGTTTCACTTGAATTTTATTTTTTTTATCATTTAGTTAGTACATTTCAACCTCAATCAAATGTCTCTTTTCTTCAGATGTTAGTGTATCGGGGTTTTTTTTAATGCAATTATGGTGACAGTCAGTATTTTTCATTCATGATCTTTTAAACGGATTAATCAGATTTGTGTTCAAAGTAAGCATACTTCAGTTAAACAGTTTTGGAGATATATGCTACTGGAAAAAGTAGAGTGTTTATTTTTTTTTTCTTAGTATTGTTTTTGATATGTACATCAATGATGATGATAATGATAATAATATAGTTATTGTATTTTAATAATATATGACTTTTTAGTGAAACCAGAAAAGGATGGTTATGGACGCAGTCCAGGAAAATTGTCATATGTAAGTTCTTTCAAAAACTTATTGCTGTGTCGCAATTATTTTCCTTTATTTGTGGATATAACTTGCTTGATGCCTTTTTGGAATATCTTTTATTGTTTTCCTCTATTTGACATTTGAAATATGTAGTTTGCTGTTCAATCAGTCAAAATAAAAATGTTTTTTTGCTCCTTTTTAACATAATACAGTTTTCCTGGACGGCGATGATATGCTTCCCGAACTTTTCAGTTGTTGAAAAATATCATTTACAATAATGTTTTTAAAAACAAATTTTCTACTTAAGTTTAACACTCATTAGATATTCATTGATAAATCAGTTTCTAACAATAATTGTTTAACACAGTCTATACATTTACAGTAGAATTCCTTTAAACCGAAATTTTGGGAACCTACTAAACCATTTCGGTTTAAAGGCATTTTGGTTTACAGCAAGTTCACTTTTTTTCTATGTTTTTCAAGGGCAGTAACCATCAAGATCGAATTTGAACGTTCTTTTGTGATTAGTGATACTAGATGAATGATGCGCAGCGACTCAGACTCAGAGACGAAATGAAACGGTGTGTTGTTAATGGTCATTGCTAATGCTAAAGTGAATAAAACAAAGAAAGCACACACACACACACACACAACGCGTGTGTAGACCGCGCGAGCGAGAACATCTTGCTTGCGTGATTCTACAACCACCAACTCCACGTAATTCCTTCCCTTTCGTCCGCCCCCCACCCTCACCCCCGCTGTTACCCATCGTCTTTTGTGTGATGTGCTGTGTTGGTCAAGCCCAAGCATTGCCAACCAATGTTTGCTTACCACCCCTCTCCCTCACCTCAAAAGTCATACTCTTGATCGAGTTGCATTTGCAAGCTCGGCGTTATGTAAGATTACTGGGAACGCTAGGCCCCCTTGAAGAAGATTTAACCAAAGAAAAAGGAAAGACGCTTTCAATTTGTTTCAGTTCAAAGGCAGTCGCGCTTTGAAGCTTTTCGGTTTATCGTAGGAAACGATACAAAGATGAAGTAGAAACTTGTAAAATTGGTCGATTTCTTTACGGTTTATGGAAATTTTCGGTTTAGCTTCTTTTGGTGTAAGTGAATTCTACTATACATTATTTTATACGTTGCTGGGTAAATTTGAAGAAAACTTCACCTTTATTTTAAAGGGAAAATCAATGGCTTCATCTATAATAAGCAAGCCTGGTTCATGCAATCACCATGTCCAGAATTTGTTAGACTCAGAAACTGCATCTTGGGAAGTTTTACATTTTCATTGTTTTGTTGTTTTCATTTCTCTCTTCTCTCTCTGATTCAGGACAATTGGTCTTTGTGTGATTCTACTCAGAGCAGGATTAGGTTTGGACCCGGAGGCATTGAAACAGCTTTCCTATGTAGTGATTCGCTTGGCCATTTGCCCATGCCTTATGGAGGCTTTCACTGATACAATCGTCACACACTTCCTGCTGGGTCTACCCTGGTTTGGGGCTTTGATGATGGGGTGAGTTACTGTGATTGAGCGAGATGGCGGTTGGAAGACATACCTGCAATTATTTATCCCGTAACACTTTCATGACCCATTTTAAATCCATTTGTATAAATATGACGCTGCCACTACAGACTAGTCCATTCTTAATTAGCACTACAAAACTGTCTCCTCCACTTTATAAACTGTGGATGTGTGCCTGTGTCTTGCCAGCTTGAAAGAATCCTCCTGCAGTCCTTTCCTATTGATGGGTTTTGTGTCTGAGACTTTATTTAGCGTTCAATTAAACTGTTTTCTTTTATGACTGCGTATGTAACGTAAAAAAAATTGAAAACAAATGAATTGCTATTAGTGGACATTGATAATTTACCATCATTCATCAAAACAATTGAGCTATTTATACCACATGCATTCGTGTTAAGATTGTTGTTTGTTTTATGTTAGTTGCTACTGTGTGTGCCCTTGGGTATTTTTGTTTTTATGTACTGATCACGTAAAAATCAAATTTTTGCAAGTAGCCTTGTTTCTAATTGTTCGAATGTTATGAAATTCACAACAAACTTACTTTGAAAAGTGATAAAAATTACCTTTAGCATTTTTATTTTTTAAATCTGTTCTTAGTGTCCTTGAGATGCCAAGATAAGCTAACCCAGTACTAGCAATCATTAGAATGATTGATGGTGGGAACACCCCTACCCCCCTCCCCATGAAGGTGTCAAGGCTTTATGAATATCTGATGGAACCCACTGACCAATAAGTGCAGCAAAAATTTGTCATTGCCTGCTCAATGCAGGTCATAGAAATTATTTACCACTTGGTTACTTAATGAATGTTACACAATGGCATTGACACAGGGAAATATACGTCCTTGGAGATAGCCATGGAGATTTACCCTGTTTTCTTAGAATAATAGCTGTTTGTCTTTTGCCTACCGACGAATTAGAGTCTGGCCACATGTGGAAGAGTGATTCTCTGAGACATGCAGCTGTGCAGGAATTGGACGGTCTAGTCATGATGGAATGGGACAATGGTGACCTGGACTTCTTCCAGACACTTTTCAACATCATAATAGGTGATAGGAACTGTGTTTTGACAACCAAGGAGGACACACCCCATACTGACATTGCGTTGAAGAATAGTTCCACAAGTGCTTTCCTCAATTTTCAAATTGTTAATTATCTACTTCTCTCTGGTCACAATTATGCTATAATTGAACCAGTTTCATTCTAGGTAAAAGCATAGTGAAGTTGACAATCATGTCCCCCCTTTTTTCTTTTTTTTTTTTTCAAATTTGTTTGATCATCTTTGAGGCCTTTTTGGGTCCACAAAAGTTGCACCAAGCTAAAAATAAAAAATGAAAATTCAAAGTGGTGCAAAAAAACAAACAAACAACAAAAACAGGGAATAGTTCAGCAATGAGTTTTAGCACAATGACATCATCACACTCTTGTTGGAGTGATAGCCTTAGTTTCTGAGTTGGATGTGGCATTTTCAGGTTTGTCATGGCTCCTGTGTCACCTGCAGTGGTAGTGACCTGCATGCTGGGCCTGGCAGATAAAGGCTATGGTCTCGACAAAGGTGTGCCCACCTTGATCATCGCAGCGTGCAGTATTGACACCATCTTGGCAATCATAGGTTTTGGAGTTGCCCTGGGAGTCTCCTTCTCGTCTGGTCAGACATTGTCCTGTTTCTGTATGGAATGCACATCTGACTATAATAATAATAATAATAATAATGATAAAAGGATACAGTTAGGTTCAGTGCATGCTTGTTAAAGGGCAGAATTAATTAAGATAAGCCTCTGTTAGAGCATGGGATTCATGTTGACATATGATTAAAACACATTTTATGTCTAGTTTAAGTCAAGCCCTGCTTAAAATACTGACTTGATGAAAGTACACACTTGATTTCAGGTTGGACCTAATGTTGTTGCATAGGGTTGTCCACCTTTTAAAGAATTTGGTTGATGGTACAGGCAATGTTTGGAATCACGATCATATATAACAAGTCCATTAAAAGGAAGATTTTCACTTAAAAGGATGAAAAAGAAGTCAAGTTTACACTTGTTCATAATTTGTGCGGTACGGTGCCTCATTCTTTATGCAATGCATGATACATCAGATTTATACTATCTAATATTGAAATATGAAAACCTAAAGTAAAGGGATGATATTTTTTTTTCTTTCCTTTTCTGATAATTATTATCATTGTTAATATAATTATTATTAATGCTGGCTAAGGTCCTCTTCCAAGAATGGTTGGTGGGAGTCCCTGGTGGGCACTTCTAATTCTGTTTCTTTTCTTTCACACTGAAACTATCGTCTTACTTTTTCCTCTTTTCTTTCGTGTTCTGTTTTTATTGTCTTGTTGAGTATCAGTGGCCATCCCCTATTTCAAACATTTTGGTACATACGTCCAGGGTCACAAGAAGTTAAATGTACAGAGTACTTTGTACACAAAGGGGATTTCAAGATCCGAGAACTTCCAGGACCATAATGCTGCTGTTACTGCTAATGGCAATTGTTTATTTTTGTAAGGAGAGATTATTGTTGTTCTGTGGAATCCATTCACATCCCTTCTAAAAATAGATGCCAAAGCAAACCACCAGAACTCTTCAGATTCCCATGCTTGTCTGATTGAATTTTGGACGCTAAAACTAAAATTAAAAAGCAGTTTTAGGCTTTTCCTTTTTCTTTTAGTTACATCTTTGTGATTTAAAAACACTGTTTGTATACTTTTAGAGCGTTTTAAGATCTAGTCTCAGAACCTTCTGGTTTCAAGAAAAGGGATCATGTGACCTTACAATAATTTTTTATATAGATTATCATTATTATTATTATTATTATTATTATTATTATTATTATTATTATTATTATGTTATGATTATGATGGATAATGATGATAATGTCATTTGATCTTGTTGGTTCAAGACAGCATCATATGGGCTCTGGTAAAGGGTCCCCTGGAAGGCATGCTGGGACTTGTCTTTGGCTTTGTGGCTGGGATCATTCTGTGGTACATTCCACAAGAATCAAGTGTAAGAAATATTGGATATTAAATTGTCCTTTTTTTTTTTCTACATAACATACAGTACATTTTTGTCCATTTTTCATCTCTTCATGCTGAATACCTTACCAATTTTGAAAGACTGTTATGTGTCAGTTTTGTAGGGAATGCATCAGTAAGCATGTTTTACCATAGTGTTGTGTCCTAAGGTAAGGCACTTTATCAAATTTACCTCATCCTATCGGAGATGGATGTAAAGCTAGGAGGTCCCCCTGGTTGTAGACAACGCTGTCTTATCTCTCTGTCCCAAAAATTGTAACATGCCTAACTTGTAACGTCATATATGTTGTATGTGCGTTGTCTGCCAGGCCAGCGCCTGGAGGCTTCGGCAAAAAGGCGCTACACAAATGATCTCTTGCCTGTGTAAAGCATATAGAGCAAGACCTAGTCCTGGTTATGCGCTATATAAAAGCTATGTATTTATTTATTTATCTATTTATTTTACCAGAAATGCCAAGCAAACGTTTTTTTTCCGGGTTTTTTTTTTTTCTGTGTGTTGTTTTACATGGTACATTTTTTCCGTTTTTGCATTCCTTTTTTTCTTTTTTAAAATCCTATCTCATCAGTTAATGTATATTTTTGTCATTATACACCAATCCTGTAATTTCACAGGTTTGAAAAAAGAAAAAAAAATGTTTATCATCCCTGTTAGTCTATCAAAAGGTAATATTCCATCTACATTGACCATTCCCACAACTCTTATGGTTTTAGCACATGCCTGGAGAGAAAAAGAGTGCCTGACATAGCTTTGCGAGCTTGCACAGGGCAGAGACACCTGGCAAGGCCTGGCTCAGAGAGTCACCAATGCATTCGACTGCAAAGTGGTTACTTGTGAAAATCAAAATACTTTTAATATATATTACTCGCTGTTCACCTGAGTATGTGAGGTAGGTAGGGGTGTAGTGCCTTACCCAAGGGCAGAATGCCAGTAGTCGTATCTACAACTGGGCACGGCAGGGACATTGTGGAGACGATGCCCATGCTACGTTATTCTTTCCATTTTATTAGTGTTCTCTCCCACGTTTGTATGACTTTCACTTCCACTCAGTTCACCTGTCTTGTTACAAGGAGCATTGCTACCTGCAGCTTTGCAAGGCATTCTGAGTGGGTGGGTGTCCTTGGTGGTCTTTAATACTTCTGTTGCTTATCTTTTAAGCTGAAACTATTGTCTTACTGTTTCACATTTTCAGTGATGTTCTGTTTTTGTTGTCTTGTTTGAAACACAGTGGTCATCCCTGATCTCATACCTTTTGGTTCAAGACTTCAGTAAAACGTACTGAGTATTTTTGTAAAAAAGGGTGTAAAGATCCTGGGTCTTCCTGAACCATAATGCTGTTATGTGTGATGGCCATTGCTTATTTTTTTTTTGTGAGGAAGGATGATATTTTTTGTTATTGTAAATCATCTCTCGGTTGTGTTGATATGTCTTTCGAGGGATGATATTTATTTTTTAGTGTAAATCATCTCTCTGCTGTTTTGTGGTTTGATCTGTTCTCTTTGAACTATTTCAATCATCTTACTTTCTTCTGGGCTCCTCTATGACCCTCATGTGTTGTGGGGCCCTTGATAGAACAAACAATAATCAAACGAGATGTACTGACAATGGCATAATCACCAACCAGCCATTGTGAACACAGTGATTCTAACTAGTCCTATCCATATATGTGCAAGATTTTACATATTACGTATATTCCCGTTTGATGGTGTTTCCTTAGAATAACCGTATGTTTTTCCGGGTGGTGCTGCTGCTGACCTTCACCCTGATGGCTATGTTTGGCAGCAAGAGAATCAACATGGCTGGGATAGGGCCTATGGCCATCTTGACCCTTGCCTTTGTGGTGGGCCTAAGGTGGCGGAAGGAGGATAAGGAGACACAGAAGGTTAGTACTTGTTTCGAGGCTGAGAAAGACTTGTCAAAGCTAAAAAGCTTAACACTTAAAAGGATAGGAGCGTCATTAAACAAATGATAGCTGTTTTCCTTGCATTCTTTAAATTTTAATGCAAATCTCAAGGAGAGAAAAACAAAGTGAGGGTAGAATAGCAGCGAAAGCACAATTTTAAACATTGAATTAACCATTCAAAAAAAGAATCCCCCCCCCCCCCCCCCCCCATACTCAACAAAAAAAGAAAAAAAAACCCAAAAGACCAACAAAATCAGAAGAAAAACAAATATCTCCAACTTAAAAGGCTAATAAGTCTGTGACTATAAATTTTAACTAATTAGAGTTGGAATATGCTGAGAGGAATATGTAGAATGCAGAAGGTTTTATTGTTTTCAATAAGTCTTGGGACTAATTCTCATCATTACATGAAAACTACTTACTGATTTCAACGATCTCGAAGAGAATGGAATGCCTCCTGCAGCTTCCACCATGTCAAACACACTTTGCAATTCTCTCTGAACATCAGCAAAGCATTCAAAATGGTGCAATCATTAATATCACCACAGTCCAGTCTGCAGATAAAGAACACAATGAAGGAATAGAATGTTAAGCACCTGTCAAAATTGTTTCGGCAGTCCAGTGGATCTGAATCTATCTTACCCTTTCTTGGGTGCTAAAGGCTGTGGCCGTTATGAATTTGCAGGTGGAGAGGCCAATTTTTCAATACATTTTTTATTACTGATGCTGATAAAATTTCTTATAGGGTTTAAATGATAAAGCGAATTGAGAAGAAAGCAGTAGTTGCGGTTTTAGCGGTTTACTGAGTAGTCAAGTTCTCTGTCGTGTCAGTGGCCATGCGATGAGTGCTGTGGCAGGACCTGGATTGAAACTCAGCTCTGGACAGATTTCAGCCTTCCTGCTTTTCCCTTTCTCTCTGTGGCCTTGTCTCCTTTGATACTGTAGCTCGTAGGTACTTCCATTCCCTCAGTTTTTGTCAAGTTTGCAGTGCCTGCCTTTGCTTTATTCTTCAATTATGGCCTAAAGAATGCACTTACTGTCAGAGTTGTACCTGGGTGTCTATTTGTCTATCTATGATGGTGTCAATAGCCTAGAAGTGAACTCAACTCACTAAGTGATAAATTCAAGTAATGATAAGCATGACTTAATATAATATCTGGATCAGGAAAGGTGAGTCCAATGACTATGTTTTGAGTTCTGTCCCAAGTTCTGCTATTCTTTGCATAAACCATGGCCTTTGGCATTTTCCGTTTGCAAGACTCTCTATTAATGGCTTAAAAAAAAATGAGCAGTGCTACAATTCAAGGCACACAGTTTTCTGTACATTACGCAGTGACTTGCAGCCTGTAGAGGTTGCTACTCTAAATCATTTTGTTTATTTGGGTCGTCCTTGGTGTGGTGTGTGCCAAATGACTAGTGCTGTGTTTTGTCAGTGGAGGGTCTGCCTTTGCTACACTACATTCCCCTCTCCCTTTATGAAGTACAGGTGTCCTCCATTTTTACCGTGAGACATGCTAAATACAACATAGGTTGACTCTGCTGGGTTAGGAAGTCGGAGCAAAAATGAAATAAAATCAGAGATGCGTGTGAATTAAGTTACTGGTCTTGAAATCCCCTTTTTGTTGTGTTAGATTTGTTTCCTGTCAGTGGCCATATAATGGGTGCTGTGGCAGGTTTGAGATTCAAGCCTTGCAATTCCACTGCCAGACTTTCAAGTTTCCTGTAGGTTTTTTTTTTACCTTTCTTTTTGTGGCTTTATCCGTTCTCACCATTGTACCTACACCGTTTCTTCAATTATCACCAATTTCCCAGTGCCTGTCCCTTCTTAAGACATCTGAGACTGAGAACATGAACTTTCAACATAAGGGAAAAATTGTGAGTGATCATTTTTCTGGTGACTTTGATGTAGATCAAGAATCTCATCTTTTTCTTTCATATTCAATGGCATCAATTTTATCATCACTCTGATCATCCTTTTTATCCTCAAAATCATCTCTACTTGCAGATTGAAATAACGCACCACTTTTTTTGCCCATTTTACTCAGTTGCAGTAAATCTCAATGACGTCAAAAATTGATATATTTTAGGAGAATTTCATTTCTGCATAGTTTGACTTGACTATCAATATGGTTTTCCTTTAAAATACCCCATTTATAAGGCTTCAAACAAAACAGGTCAAAATTGTCTTTTACAAAATTTGACAAAATTGCGTACAAAAACTTGAATGGATGCTTTTGACAGCCTTTATCATTTTGCTTTCTTTGCTTGAAATGGCAGTCAAAAAAATGCAAATTTGATCTTTAATTGTGTTTGCAATTGTGTAAACGGTGTGATCGAAAGTGCAGTAATGGTTCTTTAAAAATTAAATTTAAAACATCTGTCCATAGCTCATAACTTTCTTCACGGGTTGTATCAGCTGAAAGAAATCAGGCTGTGAGCAAAAGAAAAATCTATCTGCATTCCTGATTTTGGGCAATTTTGGTTGTACAGAGTCAATTTTAAGATTATTGTCAACAAAGGTAAATGTTTCAGCAGCGTACCATGGTGTACAAGGGAAGGTTTCAAAAGCGATCAGCAGATCCTGCACAGAATGCGTGGGGTTTCTTGGGATAACGACTTTGGAAGAATTGGCATCGTCAACCTGCATGATCAAGGAATGGCCCTAAGTAGAAAAAAGCAAGGCTAAACCTCAAAGAAACATTCACAAGCTTATTGTGTTAATTTGGAGACATATTCATGCCGGTATCAAGTCGATCGGGGATCACACCAGATATTGATACGATCACACTGAACGATACAGTTGTGAAATTTGAGAGCAAATTTGTGTCATCTTAGTTTTTGAGACAACTGCAGTTTTCGACTAATTAGTTGCTATATATTCCTCATATGCAATTTTTGATTAATTAGTTGCTATATATTCCTCATAAGCAATTTTTTATTTATTAGCTGCTATATATTCCTCAAAAGCAGTTTTCGATTAATTAACTGCTATATATTCCTCAAAAGGTTAAAAGTTATATACAATTGTCTGATAGGTCTTTAATAGTTCTTTTCATTAATACATGGCTTGAAGACATTGGTTAACAACGCAAAAATTCACACTCCTCAAAAAAGTGGTGCGTCATGTCTGTATGCAAGTATACACTGCTTTGATATTAATAATGAGAGATTAATTTGAATTTAAAGTATTGAAAAAGAGTATGCAATGGTTCAATCCTGATCAGGCAACTGCGAGCGATCCCACCAATGCACTTTTCGTCAGCCATCTCACGAAAGGACGTATAAGTGTTTTTTCTATTTTTCAGGAGAGCAGTTTAAAGATTTTTGCCTAAAGTAAGTTTCATGAGAACTTGAATACATACATACAATGTTTTATCTGCCCTTTTAAAAATAAGTGTAATCGATTCAAGACTCTTCTCATGAGAAAGATCTTGATCTCAGCTTTCTGGAGATATAAATATCTCAAAAAACCCAAAATCGCCCATATGTCTCTTTGTGAGATGGACGACAATTTAGAGCCATGACAAGTGATTGCACCATCTATCAGTTCAACCTGTTTTCAGCTCATGATAAAATGTCCTATAGCCTGGTTAGTGTCTAATGAGTAAAAAATGTTTACTATCTCCTTCCTGGGAATATTGGAGTAAGTAATAAATAAATGAATAAACAATAAATAAAGTAATAAATGAATAAACTAGAAAAGAAAAAGGTAGATACAAAATAAAACACAATGAATGTCTAGTCAAAACTGTCACAAGAAATAAGATGAAAAGCTGAAATTTGTGAGCAATCTGGCTTTAAAAATATCAATTGATGTCCCCCAAAAAGTATGTATACGGGGGTTTGAAACACTCTAGGGAAAGCAGTAGGGCTAAGAGCACTCTTCATAAGTGTTTTCTGTACTGTATTCAAATCATCTTTTTTTTTCCCTAACAGGTTGTGTTATTTATCATTAATAATATACCTGTAAAGAAGTGCTATAATTAACATCCCTGTTCCTTGTTCCCAGAGTATTGTGGACCATGTAGCGGCTGTGCTGTGGATGATCTTCCAACCGTTGCTGTTTGGCCTGATAGGAGCTCACATTCACATCAACAGTTTGACGTGGGAGGCTGTAGGTGAGCACTGTTTACCTCACTTAGCTGTGTGTTTGACCTTTCCTTAATTCTGCGAGCTGTGACAACTCTTGGATTCGAGTTTTGAGGCCCATTCCCTACAGCTTTCAAACTTCCTGTTTTTCTCTTTCTCTCTGTGGCTTTTCCTTTTTTTTTTTTTTTTTTTTGATACTGTAAGTGCAAATACCATTTCACCTGTGTGCTCATATGAAAATCGTATTAATCAACCCTCATGACAATACCAGAAGTACAAGCCAAGAACATGTAGGAGTGCACAGTTCTCTGAACCTTCAATGGGGTCAATCTTGTGAACAAAAGCATTGGCTTAGAAGAAGAATAGTGGGTAGTTATTTTCTTTTTAATCTTCAGTCCACACAACTGGAGGAAATTGGTTTCTTAATTGAGATATTAATAGGCAATACAATATAGCACCCAGTATTATTGTATTAAGTCTTAAGAGCTAGCAGATTTCTCTTTTGACATTGACAGTCATCCACCTATTAAGCACAACACTTTTGAATTGAGATATAAGACATCACTATTTGCCTCTAAACTGAATTTCCCTGACCGTTTATTATATACCTGCTCCGTCGTTGGCTCAGTTGGTAAATCGTCCAATTCTGTAATGCTGAAGACTTGAGGGTTTGAATCCTGCCATAGCCATCCCACACTCTGGCGCAGCACTATGGCTGCAGCCTGGGTCACCCCAGTCTTCCTTTGGAGCAAACCCAGAAGACACATCTCCCCCGTGGGATCGATAAAGTTTATTTTTATCGTTTAGCTTTATCATGTTTCAGGCAAAGGTGCTGCTGTCTTGGGCATAGGCCTCTCTGTCCGCACCACCACAGTATTCCTGGTCACCCACGGCACAGAGCTCAACCCCAAAGAACGGCTCTTCATTGCCATTGCTTGGCTCCCCAAGGCCACTATCCAGGTATGACGAGCTGACAGCGAGAGCCTTTTTCCCTTTTCCGCCACCGGTGGGCTCATCCCATGTAGATATACAATCATTGTCAATGGATGAATATTACACTATTGAAACTATAGATAGGCTTCTTTCAACCATTGTCAGTGCTGTGTGTGAATGTTTCGAGTTTTCTTCAGCAGCTATTGTATTTTTTATGATTTTTGTCCACAGCCTTTTGAGATTTGTTTGCTCAGCTATTCTCTCATTGCATCTCTCAATTTTTGGCTCAATATAGCAAAAATAGAGGTTTATTTCCTAGACAACCCTCTTTACCGCTTGCAAAGCCTCTCTAACCTTTCAAATGAAGCAGAGGAGGAGGGGTATGATTGGTAAATAGGAAGGAGGGTTAATGGCAGTAGTTGGAAAGGAGGCAAGAGTACTTGTTTTGGAACAAGAGGAGAGGAGGAGTAGGTGACGGTGGTGGGAGTGATAGAGGAGAAAGGTGAGGTGGTGGAAGAGGAAGATAAGTTAAGGAAGAGGACAAGGAAGATGCTAAAGAAAGAGGAGGGAAGAGTGGTGGTGGTTGTAGAGGGGGACAAGAAAGACGAGATTAAGGAGGGGAGGTATTGGTGGCGGAGAAGCTGGAAGGAGTGGTCGTCTCTCCTTTTATTTGCTGATTTGTTTTTTGTTTCTAGGCAGCCATTGGTGTCATTGCCCTGGACACAGCCTTGACCATTACTCCAGAGGATGACGAGAAAATCCAATTGGGGAGAATAGTGAGTGTGTGTCCAAATGAAACTGGACATGATTTTGGAATATTCTGTGGTCTTTTGCCAAAGTTAACTCTTGTTGAGCTTGTACTGATTTTGGTCCTGTTTTGCAATTATAAGGCACTTTAATGTTAACCTGTTATTTTTTTTTTTTTTTTCTGTTGCTGTTGTCAATTGATTATTTTTTTTTCATGGCAATTAAACCAGGGGAAAAAATGGGTGTACCACAACTTAAGAGTTAAAAAAGAGACAGGCTGCTTCCAGGCATTTAAAACAGATTTTCCATTCCACAACTGCTTTCTAAACTTAGAAACTATTTGTTTTGAAGTTGCGTGATTTAAAAAGATTAATATTTTTTTTTTTTTTCAAAACGGATTACATCACTCTATTTACACATTCTCAGGTAAAAAGGGATATAGTTTGATTAACTTAGTACCGGTAACTACTGTATATTGCAATGTGGGTGAGATAAAACTGTTTCTACAATAAAGTACCAGTGGGGATAATGAAATATTTCTACAAATAAAGTACCACCAGTTGGGATGATTGGCCATGTCAACTGATTTGCTGAAATTGAGGGGATCTGATATTTTGTATTACCATGTGAACAATTTGATGTTATGAAAACATTGAAGGAGTTAATTTACTTTGCTTTGTTTGGAACTTTTCTTTACTTTATGATGCTGTTTCTACTTTCAATTGTTTTGTTGAAGTTGCTGATTTTGATATTTCAGGTTGTGCAATTCTTTATTTCCTTTGAATTGAAAAATCAGGCACCAGAATTGCTGCTGGGATGTGGTAGTTGAAAATAACTGAGGGAGGAAGGGAAGCTCTGCTCTCACTGATTCTCTATAAGACTTAAAATATGCAACACCATAACTGATGGAGTGGCTTGCAGAGTGATTAGCTGCTGCATCATAAATCATGCATCTCATCAGCTTGTTTTGAACCATACAAAGTCAAATGACCATCAACATCCTCCAGCCATTTGTGTGAGTCAAATGGTACACAGGTGCCTGCAATCAACTTCCAAAATTAGAGTGGGTTTTTTTGTTTGCTTTTGTACCCCTATCGGCTTTGAAAAGCGCTAACATCAGGGTTATTAAATACAGATCATTGCAACTGGAGTCATTCCTTATCTGCCCCAAGTAGCCAATTACCTTTTACTCAAGTGACTGTTGACGAGCTGGCCAGTGGATTCGATGACTACATAACGTCAGCCCTGTTTATTTAGACATTGTTTGAGGAACACAAGATAAATGATGTGAGATAGTCAAACAGATCGTCTGTCGTCATACTATGTAGGTAAATAGCTTGAAGAGTACAAAGCAACCACATTTTCAATAATGTTCAATAGAGATAATAACACATGTACAAATAACAGTAACAGTTTCCAGTTGCTTTGGGTTTGTTATGAAAATGTTAATGTCCTCTGCACTAGTTGCCAATGGAGACTTATGCTTATGCCAGTTTCAGTTTAAACCCTTCTTGCATAGATGAAACATACATGGGATAAAGAGAAATAATAGAAGTAGAAGGGAGAAAATTAGGACATGGCAATTTGCTTAACGCGGATGAGTGTCTGACTACATATTTAATGATAGGTTGTTTTACATGAATGCTAAGATGGCTTTTGTCTTTTGCAGTAAATATTGACATTGATAGGTAATAGTAATGTCATGAAATAAAACTATTAAAGGGTATTTTGATGTAAGAAGGATATGTTTCTTATATGAGATGCTACCTATCTATCAGGGCTCCTACTCAGTGGGGAAAGGTTAGGAAATCGCAAATTTGCTCTCAATTGGGAAAAAATGGTCTTGAAAATCAAAATGGTCTTGAACAGGGTTCCCACTAGGTCAGGAAAAGTCAGGAATTTTGCAAATTTGCTCCCGATCGGGAAAAACGGTCTTGAAAATCAAAATGATCTTGAATTTGGTGATCGTGGTCGGGAAAATCAATCGGCAGTAGTTCAGAGAACCCACAGTAAAAATTATAAAATAATAATAAGAAAAAGAAATAAAGAAAAAACATCATTTTGTTATAATTTTGTTATAGAGAATAGCAGCTAGACATGTTCGTTACAAGCAGAGATACATAGCAACTGTACTGAATGTTACGATTCGCTCAGATTTTGTTTAAAATTTTGCTACTTTAGTTTCGATACCGGAAGTACTAGTAGGTTTTGTTTACTGTAAGACAGAATGTGTTATGCTCGACTCAATGTTTGTAAATCAGAGTGATTCGTAAATATTCAACGTGGATTATAAACTTCTATTTTTTGTTTGTTTTTCTTTCCATCCTTACATTTGAGACAATGATTGACACATAATAACAATATGACACGCGGAATCGTCAGTATGAAAGAGTACATATTGTAGGTAGTAGTTCATTCAGTGAGTCTTTTCTCATAATTTCCTAGTAATGCAACTACATTGGTGGGGGGGGGGGGGGGGGTTCGTGTGTGTGTGTGTCTTCTTTTGGTAAGTTTTTTTGTTTTGGTTTTAGTTTCCTCATACCACTGACAATAAAATATAGAATTGTTTATTTCTAGAACAATGAAACAAAGAAACATCATTTAAAGACAGTGAAGAGGACAGCTAACAGTCATTGGTTGTAAGAAAACTTTGTGCTAATGGGCTTCTTGTGGATATAGTGGTATCTAAAAGTTGTAAGAATTCCTTTTTTAAGTAGGGTTTTTTCTTTTAGTTTAGTTTCTTTGTTTGTTAGATTTATTTTTGTTTTTTTAGGATACTTTTGGGGTTTTTTTTTTCCAAACCATGCAGTATTATCGATACTTTTACTTGTTTCTCAGCTTCTGTGACTCTTCAAATTACAACTTCATCTTGAGATCACGTACAAAATAATAAAAAATTACTAATTGATTCTGCCAAATCAATAAAAATGATATCAATTTTATGCCTCATCTAAATTTATTGCTTGAGTGTAGTAATTCTCATATTTTTTCTTCTCAAAATACTGGTCTTGAAAAAAATTCTGAAGTCTTGAACTTTCAGGTGGCTTTTTAGTGGGAACCCTGCTCTAGCTATGCTTAGGAATATGGTGGGGATTACTGTAGCTGCACAGGATTTTCTGTAGCAGATTGATGATTTGAGGACTGTGTGTAGCAACCAAGCTTCTCAGCAGGAGTCAGTTGGAAAAAATGTTTGATTTATAATTTATGCAGTGATAATTTGACAGAGCTGAAAGTAAACCTCAAAAAAGTACTGCTAAGCCTGGTATACAACAAAAGAATGGCAACAGGCTTTTTTAGAGACAATAAACATAACACAAGTAGCGGCATTTCAATCTGAGGTCTTTGTCAGGCTCAGCACATTCAAGGGCCAGACAATTACAGGTATGGAGGAAAGAGTGCTGAAAGTAAAGTTGGACAGGCTTTTTTGCACATGTTGATGCAGGCCTGACTACATGATTTAGTTTCAGTTTCAGGGTTTTCTAACTTGGACATCAGCAAGTTTTGTCTTAGTGGGCCTCTGGGAGCTTCTCTAATACCTTGATCTTAGTGCGATGTAGTATATATATATATATATATATATATATATATATATAAATAAAGACAGACACCAATGCAAAATGATATCCTGGGAAATTTTGAGAAAACTATTCAATCACCTCATCATTTATATAAGTTATGTAATATTTTTATCAGGCCAAGGATAAGTATCTTAGAATAAACAACTTTCATCAACTAGCCAGCTAGCTGTTATGAGGGACAGTTTTCTCATGTGTCACAGTCATTCATTTATATATTTGATGTAAACTAGATATAATTTAAGGATTACTTATGATATGTTTCTTAAGTATATTACATAATTAAGAAAATAGAGTACCATGTTTGTTTTTTAAATTTAACTCTGACACTGATGATTAGCTCTTCTTACTATTCGTCATTTTCTTTTCTTTCTGATAAACTCATTATTGGTTTAAGTTTAAGTTTGCCTCCTCCCCTAATAAAGCCTTCTCTTCTTCCCAACCCATCTCCCAACCTTCTTTGTTTGCCCCTAATACCTTCTCACCCCAACTCACCTTACCTACCACTACGACCACCAGATTCTGCATGAGGCAGTGCTTGCTATCTTGTTGACAGTGCCAGTCGGGTCCATACTGGTAATGTCTTTGGGTCCCAGACTGCTGGAGAAGTCTGTTCTTGAAATAAGCAGGGATGAATTGATCTTCTCCAATTTGCAGGCAGAGAGGAATCGCATGAGCCAGGCCTTGCAGAATGCCTTCTGGGGAATGAGCTGGTCCGAGTTTTTCAATTCACGACTGTTCTCCGAAACATTTTGCAGAACAAATTCAACCAAACCGGAAGGTTCAACAACATACGCAGACTCGTCTGTACACATAGAAGAAGATTCAGAGACCTCCAACTCCTCTGTCTCTTCTGTGTGAGAAAGATGTTTCAGAGAGCTACACACCTTTCTGCATTATGCCAAATTATCTAGGCAAGAGAGTCTTCAAACCTTCTTGTCTGTAGGATCACATTGTATACATACTGAGTGTGATGTACACTGCTGAGGGGTTTAAACAATCCTGGGTCTCCCTTGACTGTTATGTTGTTGTGGGTGAAGGAGACTGTTGGGTTTGTGTTTTATTTGAGAAGGTTTATAATTTTTTGGCGTTGTAACTCATCTCTCTGTGGCATCATTATGTTCTTTGGGAGATAATATTACACATTTATTAAACCTGTTCTCTCTTTTAAAAATTTAAATGTTTCATTCCACTTTCCCTCGGGTGACTAACTTTATGACCCTGATCTGTTGTGGTGCCTTAACACCCTTCTGACCGGAGAGAATTCTCGTAAACTGTGCAATGCAGAACTGCCCAGTGAAGAGTATTTTCAGTCTCAAACGTGCTTTTGTGCATTGCAGTATTTTTATAAATTCTGCTAGTTTTATGTAAGCATGTGCATACTTTTTACAAAAATTTACCAGATGTTTACATTCTATTTATGAAGTCGAACAAATGCTATGTTTTCTAAGAAATTTTATCTTTTACACAAATTTAAATGCAAAGACCAATAACTGGATTCTTTTTTTTACTATTTGAGCCCCTAAATATGAATCAGAAAAATTAGACAGTGATGACGAACATGATATTTTAATTCCAAATGACTGTTGTCATTAGAAAGGGGAAGGTTTATTTATTCAAAATCTGAGTTACAAGCTTATTCCAGAGTTGTTTTGGAAACTTTTTATTTTTGTGTTTTGATCTGGCTGCAGAAGGCAACTCTGGTCCTGGGAGAGATAAATTGTTGTGTGGGCTTAGTTAGAAAGATGTAAAACGCAAATAAACAAACTTATGGTAAAGAAATTCATCATGTGTTTTATACCGCATTAAAAAGCAAGTGGTTTGTGGGAATGGCTTTATAATGAGGTTTTTCTCTTTTGTAAAATGGATGTAATCTGAATAATATATTATTCATTGTTGATTCATGTACAAGACAATGAAGAATACAGAAGAGTATGTGAAATTAAACTTTATTTTATTTTCAATGCTTTTTTGTTTGGTTTCTGTTGTTGAACAGTGATGTATGTATATAGTTTTGCCATTGCTGTTGTTGGAAAGGAATCCCTCATGTGTTCTGTACTCCTGTTTCTTATCTTTTTAACTGAAAATAATGTCATATTTTCCCTTTTGTTTGGTATTTGGAGGTTCTAGGACCCCACAACACACGAGGGTCATAGAGGAGCCCAGGGAAAAGTAGGATGATAGAATTGGTTCAACAGGAACAGATCAAGTAGCAAACAGCAGAGAGATGATTTACACTAAAAAAATAAATATCATCTCTCAAAACACACACTATCGACCACACCAAGAGATGATTTACAGTGACTAAAAATATCATCTCTCCAAACAAAAATAAGCAATGGCCATCACTCATTACAGCATAATGGTTCACGAAGATTGTTTTGTTTTGTTATCTATATACGTACCTCCTGAGCAGTGTTTGGACCCTGCTCCAAGGAGCCGGGAAGAAATCTGATCACAAAAAATGAAGACAGGCAGAAGATTGGTCCACCGTGCCTAATGTTGCGTAGCATAATGAGAAATATAAGGGGTATTACTCGATCTTAAGCCAAACAATTGTTGCTTTTGCCTTGGTGTGATCTGCTCATTGATAAAGACCAATGCCAATTTACCTCAGGGGAGGTTCATGAATATCTGGGATCTTTAAACCACCTTCGTGTACAAAAGTACTCAGTACATTACACTTGTTACCCTACGATTATGTACCAAAAAAGGGATGACCACTGAGTCGCAAACAAAACCGCAAGAATAGGACATCACCAAAAAGGAGAAAAAGTAAAACAATAGTTTCAGTGTAAAAGATAAGAAACAGAAGCAGAAGTGCCCATGAACCGCCCGACCCTCATCTGTTGTGCCCTTTCTTGTTTGTTTTCTCGTCTATGTTTCACAATGGAATTGCCCTCATATCATGACTTTTGTCAGGGTCACAAGCTAAGACATACAGAGTATGGTAACCTCTATCTCTTGTTTCTTTTCTTTTTTTTTTAGCTAAAAACTATCATCTTACTTTTTCTAGACTTCTCTGCAGTGCTTTCTTTCATTCACACAAACACGCACACACACACTTAATTTTTGTTCTTATTGATAACCCTGCCTTTTGTGCCTTTGTGTTTGTGTGAGTTCATTTTTTTTTTCTTGTAAATCATCTCTCTGTGAAATGTCTGTGAGACAGATTGTCTACTTGTGAATCATCTCTCTGTAAAATGTCTGTGAGACAGATTGTCTACTTGTGAATAATCTCTCTGTGAAATGACTGTGAGACAGATTGTCTACTTGTGAATAATCTCTCTGTGAAATGTCTGGCAGAGTCAAAGTTTATCTCCCCTTTTAACTTATTGTACCATCTTTGGAGCCTAAGTGCATTATCTTGGTGCCCACCAACAGCAAACAAACAAAATAAACAGAGTACCAGTACTAAAGTCTACATATAGATCCTTGGGTGACATAGACCATAATCACTTAAACTTAATGGGTGGTTGCAGCTGTTTGTTTACCTGCCTATGATTGTTTAAAAGAGAGTCTATTTTCTTCTTTTTTTTTTTTTAGTCATTGTAAATCATCTCTCGGTTGGTAGATATGTGTTGTGAATTAGAGATGATATATATTTTTTGGTAAATTATCTCTGCAGACGGTTGGTGGTTGTCCCCGGTGGGCACTTCTAAATCTGTTTCTTACATAACTGCAGAGACGAAAGTTAAACGTACAGCGTACTTTCATACGCAAAGGGGGTTTAAAGATTCTGGGTCTTCCTGAACCATATGCTGTCATGAGTGATGGCAATTGGTTATTTTTGTGAGGAGAGATATTTTTTGTCATTGTAAATCTTCTCTCCGTAGTATCGAAACATGTTTTGAGAGATGATACTGTATTTATTTTTTGGTGTAAATCATCTCTCCGCTATTTGTGGTTTGATAATGATCTGCTCCCTCTTTTAACTAATTCAATCATCTTGCTTTCTTCTGGGCTCCTCTATGACTACAACCCTCATGTATCGTGGACCCCTAAAATTTCCAATAAACAACAAACAAGCAAATCATCTCACTGTTCTTTGTGGTTTAAATCTATGTATTCTTACTTTTAACTTTATAACTAGATCTATTTCCTTTCATCTTACTTTTGTCTTGGGCACCTATATTACTACAATTACCCTCCTGTGTGGTGGCACTTAAATACCCCCAGGTTACAAATCTCTGAGAATAGTTACATGTTTATCTTCTCTTTTAACTCAAGTCCCATGTTACATGTAACATTTGAAAATCACTCAAAAAAATTTTCACCAGTCATAGGACTCGAACCCACGACCTTGGGGATGAGGGATGAACACCTTAACTTAGCCTCCTGGCCGCTGAGAGCCCCCTCCAGTCACTTGCTTTTTTTTTTTTAATAAGTGATGTAACAACAAGTCTCTGTTTGTGAGTGTGAGAGACACATAGGAAAACAACGGCCCATCGATCTTCTTTGTTCTGGGTCTTACTTACAATTAACAGTAATAGGGCCTACATACTCAGTCTCATTGAGTCGGTTGATATAAATAGAAAGAAGTTGTTCATAATGAAATGATAATCAAAAGAACAGCTGTTACAAATCATGTTGAGTGCAGAGATTGTATGGTCATCTACACCATGACACAATGGTTTGTATTATTCTTGTGTGTCATAATATAGCCTACTCTTAAATTATCCACTCTTTTTAAAAGGGTTACCACATTTCAGTCGGTTGAAGTTAAACAGTTGTTATTCATAATAAGATAAATAATATTTTTTCAATATCTTTTTTAATACCACAAAGTGTAAGTAGATCTTTATTCTTTTTTTTTTTTCACGACAAAGTAGGTAAGTGGTAATCGCTTTTACTTTTAGTTTTTTTGATTGACAAGAATTTCATAGTCAGTTTAAATCCACTTATATATTTTATTCAAGTTTCGTTAAACCCTGTCAATCCTCGTTTCAAATTTAATGTTGGCCAAGGCCTACAATTTAAAAAAAAAAAAAATATATTAAAACTGCGAATGATTCTACTCTCCAAGAAAGGCAACCGTTTGTTTACGTTAATATGATCGTCTGCTGTAATTGACCGGTAAATGCCTATGTTTAAAATTTAAAAAAGGGATTGTTCGAAGGTGGCGTGTCTCCTTAGCCTAATCACTTGCTTGTTAAAAAGGGGAAATTTTGTCTATTCAACAGCAATTATTGTTGGGTACAATTTTGGTTTTCTGCTGGAAAAACAGAGTAGCCTATGTCCTCCGTTGGTGGAAACTGGAAACCTTCGACGTTTTAAATTAATTAGGTCACTGGGGTAACCTGTTCCCTCACTGCCGGTGTTCACTGAGAGTAGATTCCAACGCAAAATCTGCTTCTGAATGTGCGTGATTTACGTGCGAAAAATTTCTTCCCGCAATTGCAGAGTTAGTGCTACACATAAGCAGACTGTCGTACTTCATAGTTTGAAAGATAATATATATGATAAATCTTTTGCTTATGTATAAGAAACTTTTCAATATTTAATCACAACATTATTAGAGTAAGGTCTTACGACTAAAACGCCTGGTGAACAGTTTATGTTACGGTTTAGAGGGGGTAATGTGTCACCAAGAAACATGTAAGTATAGTTGTTTGTTTGTTTGTTTGTTTTGTCTTTGTAAATCATCTCTCCGTGGTGTCGAGAGATGATATTCATTTTTTGGTGTAAATCATCTCTCTGCTGTTTGTAGTTTGATTTGTTTCCTCTTTGACCTTATTCTATCACCTTGCTTTCCCCTGGGCTCTTCTATGACCCTCGTTTTCGTGGGGCCCTAAAACACCCAATAAACAAACTGACGATGATGACCTGAAATCATTTCATGATGGCTATTTGATGTTAAGTATTAATCCACAATAATAACATAATGCCCATGCTCTGGGATGCGCTAGATAGTATACATATTATCTTTATTATTATGTTTTTCCTCGTGTTGAATGTTTAAGAAGCCAATGTTAAATTGTCATGTTTTCCTTCGTTTCGATCATGATTATGTTGCATGACACTTTTTGCCGTTGAAGAAGATTTACAGGCTTGATTATAGCCTTTCAAACCCAGCATGATATGATTCAAAGATGTAGGCAGCGCGTCTTAGTCCAGCTTACAACAGAGAGTATATTTCTAGGGGAGACGATTTCTATATCACACCGGCTTGACACAAGCCCTCACTCACCTTCACCCTTTCACCCTGCCTGCCGTCTGCGCGTCGCAGTGTTGTGTGTTGTGGGAATGTGTCATGCCACCGTACTTCAGAGACAGCATTGTTTATTATTTTATTTGCAGGAAGGGGTCGGGGAATTTAAAACCACTCAAAAGTCGCGATCGAGACTGCGTGAGTGTAATTAAACCCCTCTGAAATTTCTCTGACAGGACACAGTTACAGTATTCTTGTTGATCGAGCATCACACCTGGGAAATATCACTGGTTTAGGTTGGACCTTTTATGATAACTGTCCTGAGTGTTGACCAAACTGTGTTAAAGTTCAAAGGTAACTGTCACACTTGATAATTCGTGTAATAAAAATTATAGGATCTAATGACCGTGTGATAAGCTTCACCTTCACATTTCTTGAACACAAACCCTGTGACCACGGATAAGTTGCTCCATACTTGCCCAAGGTAAATTCATTGTTAAGTACCGGTTCGTCGGTAGCAGTCGATAACCTTCATTTTCCTGTAATTAATTTTCTTTGGAATAGGCTCTCTCTCTCTCTCTCTCTCTCTCTCTCTCTCTCTCTCTCTCTCTCTCTCTCTCTCTCTCTCTCTTTCTTCTTCTT